>PVKS010000784.1:0-170444 GCA_004027875.1 Aplodontia rufa | reverse complement strand
CGTGGTACTAGGATTTGAACCTGGGTCCTTGTACGTTCCAGGCAAATGCTCCAACCCCTGAGTCAATGCTACAGCCCCTCTAAATCCGTTTTATTGAGATTTCAGCACCACCAACAAAAAAATTACTCATTTTAAGTCTGGACAGTTTTGACACATGCACAAACCACGTAATCACTACCACAATCAAGATGTGGCATATTTCCTTTATCCCCTCCTGCTACACCCTCACCAATGCTAGATCTGACCCAGCCCCAGGTAGCCCTTGATGACTTCTGATGGACTCAGAGAAATGGATTATACACGAAAATTCCATTTTAATAAAAAACAATCTGCCTAGATAAATAAAGTACTGATACTTTTCTAGAAAATGTGAGATTCTCTCCCTTTTAACAAGCAAACTGATAATCAACTCTCTAGAAACTACAACATCGAAGCACAACTCTGACCATATTCCAATGACCTCCAAATCCTCGTGCCTCCTCCCTTGTCTCACCTCTTTAATTTACCTGTTTCTATTTTTCCTCTAATGTCCTACTTACTTGGCTGGAATATGAGAATGCCACTGGTGTCCTGCTTATGACCATTTCTAATTTCCTTGGATGTTGGCTTACAAATTGATTTTTCATGGGCTAATATGTTTTCAAGATTGCTGTGCTTGAATTTGTCTATCACTGAGCTAAACTGGTTTTGCATCCACCGAGCAGAAAGGGTCAGATCCTAAACTGCACAGGAAGGTGACTGAAAGGCACAGTGGCTTTTTGTTAACCATGGAGTGGTGGGGGGGCTTGTATGTTTTTTTTCTATATGAAGCCTGTTTTTATGATCTTCCAAGTCTCTATAGTCCTTAGACTTTTATTCCATAAGGGGGGAGTTCCAAGTTGGGTCCTTGCCCACTGTTCCCTCTGTGCTTGTGAGTGTGGCAGGGAGTAAATGCATCAAGACAACCCACCTTCCAGCACCCACCTTCTGCATGGAGAAACATGCAACAGACAGAACTGGCCGGCTGGGGAGATGGCCACCTCGCCTCTCAGCACCTGACCCTGTGCGGAGGAGTCACTTGTGGGGTGCCTGCTTGGGCATCCTCAGAGTGTGGGGACAGAGGCAAGCTTAGAGCTAGAGATCAGGGCACATGTACCCCAAAGGTTCTTCCCACCCCCAGTTTTCCTGATTTGTTCAACCTAATTCAAGCCTTCTCCCGCTGGCAGTGATCTTTATTCAAAGACATTTTGGTGACGTGTGCAGTATTCCTGTTTTATTGTGGGTTGCTAATCCCAACGCAGCACACACGCTTGGGACCCCATTGCCTGCAGATTCACACCTGCTGGCCCAAATCCTGGGCATCACACACACGTTGTCCTGAACTGGGCCAGGCAGATTCTCTGGCCTGGACATTTTGGAGCTGGGATGGAGGGAAGGCTGGTCTGTCTTTCTGTCAACCTAGGAAACACAAGATGGTTAGTACTGAGGAGCCAGAGTCTGTTATGGAGATGGGAGAGAAAAATAGCCTTTTGATCAGATGAGACACAGAATGAAGGGGGGAGGGACCACAAGTAGGGTTGGGGTGGAGGGAGAGAGATAGAGAGAGGGAGAGAGATAGAGAAATATCAGTCGATCCGGTTTCCGTTAGCTTTCAGATCCTGGTTCCAGCTCAGGTGTCCTTTGTGTCTTGGTTTCTATGTGATAATCCTTAGGCTGGAATAAATTTTCTGCTTCTGCTTATGGTAATTTGGAGCAATTTTCTGTTAATTTACAGCCAAATGAACTCTGAGTGAGATGCAAGCAGGAAACGAAGCTGTGCATAACTGACCCATTTTGGGGGTTGGATGCTGGAATTCTGATACTGGGACAGGAAGCTGGTCACCAGTGACCTGCAGACTGAACAGCTGCTGAAATGAGTGTCGGATGGCCTTTAGAACCTGGACAATTTTTCTAATGAGACTGAGGCATTAGGGGCCTGAAAGTTCACTTTGAAGGATGTCAGGCTGTGCTGGTGACCCCCTGGGGCCGCAGCAAGGTGCCCCAGGGAGATGTCAAGCCTGAGGCTGCCTGCTGCAAGTGGATAGGGACCATCAGGCTGGTTATGCAGCCTGCTCCTGAAGGCCTTTCTGCTCATGGATAGAATGGGAGACCACTTCACATCCACCCTAGGAGTTAATCACAGTCTGCCTGAGCTGTAGCAACCTACATCGAGAACTAAATTTGGCTCACCAATTATGAAACAGGGAGGATTGGAACGAGGACATCCGGGAAGGTCCAGGACAGTTAGGGAACCCTGATCCTTCCAATATGCCTCCGGGTCCTGCTGCTGTGCCTTCTTGCCGGACCAAGGCGGGATGTCTCCTGCCATGAAGCTCACTTTAGGACCTGGTTGGGGATGCTCCCCGGATCTTACCAGGCAGAGGCAGAATTTCCTTGCCGCTGCCTTCTCCACCCCAAGGCGAAACTCATTATGCAGAAAACAGGCACAGCCCTCAGGCTTCCTTCTAAGAAACCGAAGCCCACAGGCACAGCCCAGCTCCGGCTGTTCTGCTTAGCAAGCTGTCTAGAGATGGCTTTGAGCAAATGGATTTTCCCTAAATTAAATCAATGGGCTGCCAATTAAGATTTAATAAGCTTTGGGCTGTCAAGAAAACCACAGCCTGGAGAACAGGGTCTTCAGATGGACACAGGCATCTCAGGCCCTCAGGAGAGCCACAGGCCCAAGCCCAGAGGCTTCAGGCAACCACAGCCAATTCCTCCCCAAAGTCGCCCCAGGGTGACCTTGGAGGACCCTGGACAAGCACAATATCCTTGTGGACAGACCCTGGAGTGACCCTTCTAGTGAGCCAAGGGACCTGCTCCAGGTGGCGGCAGCAGGAGGCACCATGCAGAGGGCCATGAGCTTTGTCAGGTGTGTCTGGAGCTGGTTTTCACCTCAAGCGAGGGACCAACGCATGGGCTGATGGCCTGGAGTTGCCTCTTTCTCATTTTTTCAGTGGGAAAGCATTGTGTCCACGTCCAGTCTTCCTCCCTGTGTGCCTATCAAGTGGGCTTTAGACGGCAGGGCCTCATCCTTTATTCTACAGACCGGATGGATTTGAGGCTGTCCTGGAGGAGCAAGAGTGCTTGCCTGGGATCAGGGCCTCACCTCTGTGTGCAACAGGAGCAGTGGAAGGAGCCGGTGTCCGCAGGTACAAAAGCCCATGGGGGTCCCACTGCCATGGCACGAGGCATGGAATCCTGCTCCAGGCTGGTTTTGTTTCCTGGGAAATTTGACTTGACTCTAAGGCACCGCAAATAGATTTCTCTGTGTGTCCTGACTACCAAGGCCAGCAGTGCCTCCAGGTAGCAGTGGCAGCCATGTGCGTGGACAGCAGAGAAGTTGGTCTGCAGAGAGAAGAGGCAACTTTGTCAAGGGGCGGGGAGAGACAGGGAGAGTGGGAGCTGCTTTGTGATTGCTTTCCTGACTCATTTCTTGGGTGGAAACTTCTTGGGGTTCCATGAAATAGTCTTGACTCTTTTTTTTATTTTTTGGTAACTGTTTATTTTGAAATAATTACAGAATCAGAAGGACTTGCAACGATAGTACAGAGAGGCCCCATGTTCCCTACACTCGGTTTCTCCATGGTTACAATTTATATAACTGTAGTTCAAGATCAAAATCAGAAGCCAACACTGGTACAGTTCTGAGCATTCTATTGCCTGTGTGGGTTTGTGAAGCCACCGCCACAGTCACCATGCCGAACTGCTCTGTCCCAGGAGGATTTCTATATCTGCTACCCCATTAGTCACCCCCACCCCCACACCATTCCTAATCCCTGGTAACTCCCATCTGTTTCCCACCTCTACAGTCTTGTCACGTCGTGATTATTCTACTGATGGAATTATACAGATTGTAACCTTTGAGATCAGCCATCCTCTCTCCAGCGACCATAATTCCCTAGAGAGCTGTTCAAGTCCTTGCGTCAATAATCTATTTCTTTTTTTTGCGGAGCAGTAAGCATCCGTGGCATGGACACACCAGCTTGCTCGTCCGTTCACCTGCGGATGCACATCTTGATCGTTTCCATCTTGGGGCTATCACAAATAAAATTGCTACAAGCATCTGTGTGCAAATTTTCACGGGAGCATGAGTTTTCGTTTCACCAGGAATAATGCTAAGAAGTAAAATTGCCTGGTCCTCTGGTGTTATCATTTGGATCTGGGATGTCCTCCAAAGAAGCCTCTTGTGTTGAAGGCTTGGTCCCCACCTGGTGGCACTCTTGGGACATAGTGGAAACTTTACAAGGTAGGGCCTAACTAGAAGTGGTAGGTCACTGGGTGCATGCCCTTGAAGGGTATATCTTGTCCCTAGACCTTACCAACCCACCAAAACTCTGCTTCCCAGATGCTGCCATCAGGTAAGTAGCCCTGCTCCACCACGGACTTTTTCTTTTTTTTTTTTTGGTACCAGGGAATCAACATAGGGGTGCATAACCACTGAGCCATGTCCCCAGCCCTTCCTTCCTTCCTTTCTTTCTTTCTTTACTTTTTATTTTGAGACAGGGTCTCACTAAGTTGCTTAGGGCCTTGCTAAGTTGCTGAGGCTTGCTTTGAACTTGGGATGCTCCTGCCTCGGCCTCCTGAGCTTCTGGGTGTGAGCCACTGTGCCTAGGTTCACCATGGCCTTTTGCCACAATGTTCTGCCTCACTAAAGGCCCAGAAACAATGGGGCCCTCTGAAATCATGAGCCAGAATACATCTTTCATTTTTTTAAATTTATCTCAGGTATTTTGTCACAGCAATGAAGTGCTGAAAAGCATAGCTGGTAAGTGTATGTTGTTATTTAAGGAACTATGGAACTGCCAGACTGTTTTCTGGAGTGGTTGTACCATTTTACATTCCCATTAGCAATGTCTGAGTGATCTCGTTCCTCTGAGCGCTCACCAGCATGCAGTATTACAACTACTTTTTATTTTAGCCGTTTTAATAAGAATGTAGTGAGAGCTCCTGTAATCTTATACTGCATTTCTCTTGAAGGGTATATTTTGTCCCTAGACCTTACCCATCCTCCCCACTTCTCTGTCTGCTTCCCAGCTGCTGGGAAGTACTGCTGAATATCTTCTCGTGTGTATATTTGCTATCTGTGTATTCTCACTAATGTCTCTTCAAATCCCTTGCCCATTTTCTAATAGGATTCTGTATTTTAAAATATTTTACTGTTAAACTTTAATATAAACTTTTTTTTTTTTAAAAAAAACAAGTTTGAAATGGGCTTCTGCTACCTGCAAACCTAAGACTTAGGGGTAGTCTGCTTTGTATATAATGACTATCACAATACCGACTGACATTTATCAGGCCTGTTCTTGTGCCAGGCACTGTTCTCCAGGTCTTAGCTTACTCGATAAATGTTTTGTTTTTCTAAATATAATATGTTTTGGTTATAAACATTAACTACCATTAACGGTGTAGTTCACAAATCTAATCATGGGCATAAACAGACAGCTTGGGCAATCCAACACATAGCTGTAATTCAAATGGACTGAACTTATTTGTGTCCCAATTTATTGGAAGAAACTGTAAGTCACTGGGTCACAGGGGCTTATGAGTCAGTGCAATAAGCATTCACATTTTAAAAAGTTACATCATGCATACATGTTTTTATTAGTGTTAAGTAAATTCCTGACAATGTTTTGCTTAACAAATTCTACATAAATCTCCCAAACCTTAGTCTCCTCCTAAAGTAAAGGCAGAAAATAAACACCCATTGATGATATGTGTTTTTACAAATTGCTTTGGCACAACCAAAAGGGGCACACCTTCTGATGTGAGGCTAGGACCCTGTGTCCTGAGGGTTGGAAAGAGGTCAGAGCATCCATGAGGGTCTTCAGGGTGACTACTACCTTGGTCACAGGCAGGGTCCCTTCGGGGACTGGAGCCACTCCTTGTGCCCCAGTGGCTCCAAGTGTGCATGATGACAGGGTGAGTGAGTCACTGAGCAGCCACTGCCCTTGGATTCTTGGTTAGAGATAAATGAAGTGGGTCACCACGGTGTGTGGAGAGTCGAGGTCTGAGTGCCATTGCCACAGTACATGCTGAGCTGGGAGGAGCCAGGAGAGGTGGTGCCTTTGGGACAGTTGTGCAGATCTGCCTGTCGAGGGCTCCATGCCCCTAGACTGAGGTCCAGCAGCTGCATCTACGAAACTGACCATCATTGACCCTTCTCTCTACTCTAAAACGCAAAGCTAGGCCTCACCTCTTAACAGGCGGGCAGTCTGCAGGTTGCCTTTCTATTAGAATCAGGGTAGATGCTCCCTGATTGTGTGTGTGCGCGCGTACGCTTGTGTGTGTATTGCCCATCGCAGCCTAGCACTCGAATGATACTTCTAGAAATGGAGCCACCCTCCCCATTTCTCCTCTTCTCCCCTGTGCTCTCTGCTCAGGTATTGATGCCCTGCTCCTCTTCTGCCCTGGGGTCCCCACCTCACCCTCCTTCACAGTGCTGGGGTGCTCAGACCAGAGCTTCCCTTCCCTAGCAGCAGAGGACCTCTTATTGGCTTCATCACCATGGCAACCCACTGTCTCTGCTCCCCCTCCCTCCCTCTCTGGAGCCAGCAGATCTGAGGAGTTGCAGACTCCTCAGGCTGCGGGGGGAAGACCGGCTGGGGAGGGAGAGAGGGCAGCCATACATTGGGGGTGTGCCTAGATTCCAGATTCCAGCCTGGCATGCGGTGCAGCCTCCTCGACTGTTGCCACACACTGAAGGAGATGCTTCTGCTGTCCTTGGGAGTTTCCAGGTCCCTTTGAAATGGGCTAGCTTGGGCCTTGGGGTCCCTGGGTTGGTGGCATGTGGCATACACGGAGAGCGTGTTGTTCAGGGACTCACTGACTGTGGAGGGGAATGGTGTTTCTCTGATGCTCTTGCAGCGCTGTGGGGCGGGGGGTTCAGGAGAGGATGGCTGGATGCACTGTGAGTTGGGCAGGGCCGTTGGGGTTCTGGCATCCACAGGCAGCCCAGCAGGATCCCTGCCTCCTGAGGAGGAGTAGGACTGGGAGACCTATGGCCACATGTGCCCCCCTGCAGACCACACAGGGCACGGGCCTGGGACTGTCCTTCCTCTCCAACAGCCTGCACTGTGAACACGGCTTGTGCCAGCCACGCGTTTCAGGTGCTCTTCATTGCGATGGTCTTGAGAAAAGTAATTTCAAAGCGTGGGCTGAGTTCACGGTGACTGTTAATCATTGTGTATGTTCTCAGACACCAGGGGTATGGTGGTAGAGGACGGGGACCCATGGCACTGATTGATGTTGAGGAGCATGCTACCACATGGACGAACCTCAGAGACATCAAGCTGGGTGAAAAAATCCTGACACAAAAGGACAAATACCATATAATACCCCGTATATGATTTACCTAGATTAGGTGAATTTAAATCATTGGAAAGTAGATTAGAGGTTAGGGAGACACGGCAGTCATTTAAAAGTTAGAGATGGAAGCTGGGGGAGGTGAAAATCTCCAGGAGACGGTCGGTGATGGTCATGTGACACTGATTGCGTACAATGCTGCTGAATGGTATACTTAAACATGGGCTCATGGGCTGGGGGCGTAGCTCAGTGACACAGTGCTTGTCTAGCATGTGAAAGGCCCTGGGTTTGATCCCCAGCAAGCAAACAAACAAACAACACAACCAGGCAGCTTCAAGAGCTCCCTAAGGGCACAGAAGGTGACCAGTCACCTCCCCTCAGGATCCCACCACGTTTAGGAGCCTCCAGGGTAATGATCAGTCTGGGCTCCTACCTGTGGCTCCCTCTGGTAGACCCAGGATGGCCCAGTGGGCACTGAGGACCCACTAATACTGGGTAAATGCCACAGCAGAGACGCGGCTGACACTTTCCTAGGGTGGCCAGAGGGAAGCTCTGCTCCCCTGAGACCCCTGAACCCAGCCCTTGCCAGCTCCAGGACCAGGGCTTCTGCAGCCCCTCTCCACCTGGGAGTCACTGTTCTAACCCACCGGCCCTTCTGACAGCGCTGGAAGCAGGCATCAAGCCCTCTGGGAAGCTATTTTTAGGGCTCATCTGTTCTATCTTCTTGATCCTCTAGATTCCATAGTCTCCCACCCCCAGATTTGAAGGAGCTAAAGATTCTCGAAATCATTCATCTTTGCCCCAGCGCGCAAGCTGTGCCTTCACCCCACCCTCGTACCACTCCCTCCCTTCGCTGCTCCCACCCTCACTCTTTGTCTGACATCATCTTCCACTCCCCGGCCTGCTAAGAGTTACTCAGGCAATCCCCGCTCCACCGGAGGAGACTGTCCAATTGCCAAGCAACCTACTATCAGCCAATCAGGGAGCTCGGAGGTGATGTCATGGCGAGAGCCGGTGGTGCTGCTGTGGAGAGAAGCCCAGGGTACCACTAATTGAGGGTGTGCGAAGAGAGCAGCTCGCTTGCCTGGAACTGAACCGCAGGTAAGTAGGAATGAGATGCAAACGATCCGAGGCTTCCCAAACAAAAGAAAGCAGCGGAGCAGCAGCTGTGGGAGTCGGGGGGCGAGGGGAAAGCAGAGGGTCTGGAGCCTTTTGTGCTGCCTTTGGGTTCAAATTAAACTTTGTCAACCCTGGGGGAAACAGGGCGAGGCAGGAAGGATGGTGCTTGGCAGAGGAGCGAGGGTGGGCTCCTGCTTTACTTCTGCTCCAGAACTCAGGAGAGAGGAAGTGTCAGAGGTCCAGGGTGAGTTATTTTTGCATAAAAATGTTTTTCTGCTGGGGGAGAGAGGTTTGCTTGGAACCTGGCTTCCTCTGGAACCGGTTCTGACCCAAGCCCTTTCAAGCTGGAAGCTGCCCTGCGTTTGACATTTTCAGCTTTTCTTGTCTTTTTTCCCCCATTTTTATCACCGTCTTCTTTCTCCTCCATCTCTCTGCCACCTTACTTTTCCCTCTTGGTCCTGAGGATGCAATGAGGTCATCACCTCTACTTTGCCCCGCCCCACCCTGAGGTCAACCTGATCCTACCTGGTGGGGCCAGCAGGCTCTAAGGCTGAGGCTGCAGGAACACAGACCTGCCACGCCTTGGTCCTTGAAGGGGCTGGGGACACCTCCTTCCTCAGCCCACCGCCCTCCCCAGGAGTTCAGTCTTTGTCTTTCCCTCATCCCGGGACCCAGAGCTTTGATGTCCAGTGGCCATCTCTGTCCCCACGTGGTGGTGCTTTGTTTTATTTCTCCCAGGGAGATGGGATCAGGTGTGAAGGAGCCTCATTGTCCTGAGCCTGGGCAGGTCTCCAAGATGCCTTAGCAGGGTGGGTCAGACATGTTCAGCTCACGTCTGCATACCCCAGGACGGGGTGGGATGGTGTCCCAGGACCAAGAGAACACTAGTGGGGGATGCTGGGAGTGGCCTGTTGGAGCACTGAGGGGTGGGTGGGAAGGTTGGGAGGGAATGTGGGGGAATCTGTCTCCATGGAGGCTGAGGCCCCCTCTAGGGGGAGGAAAGCTCTCCCACAGGCGGGTGCCAGGGGGAATGAGATCATACGTCAGAAGTGGAAATAATCATAGTGTGGAGTGGAGAGAAGACAGAGGGGCAGTTCTGATCTAACTTGCCACAGAACGAGCCAGAGCCTCCCTGAGCCCTGTCCTCTCCTCTAGCTCACCCAAGCCCCTGCCTTGCTGTTACAGACGGTGCTGCCAGCCCTCTCTGAGGCTGCTGAGTTCCTGGCAGCTGGTCCCCGAACTCTTGCTATCCCCACTCCACCCAGCCACACCTGCAGCTTTGGAGGGAGGGAGGCTCTTTAACTGCAAGGTGGGTTCACCTGGTTGGGAGTGAGATCCCCATCACTGAAGGCATTCCAGAAGAAGTGGACTGTCCACCCAGCAGGGCATTGGAAGAGGTTTCTGCCTTGCACTGGGATTGGTTTAGATTAGTGTTCTTCACACTGCAGGCTCAGACCCATCTAGTAGATCGTGGAACCAATTTTGTGGATTATGACTGGTATTTTCTTTTAATAATAGGAGATAAGGGCTGGAGTGGTGGCTCAGAGGTTGGAGCACTTGCCTGGCATGCTTGAGGACCTGGGTTCAAACTCCAATGCTACATGCAAAACGTAGTGTCAGAGAAACAAAGGCCAGATGAAAAAATAAAGAAAATTGATTGCTTAAACAAATAAATAATATGAGATAAGATAGAGCTGAAAAACACAGCCAATATAATGGGTAAATTATGTTTTCTCTACTTTTTTATTTACATATTTCACTTCTGTGTATATTTGTGTGTACATGTATAAATATGTGCATGTGTCCATATCAGAACATACAATATGCTGGACCATGTCATTAAGTATATTTCTTATTGTGAGTCCTAAGGGAGTTGAGAAACATTGGGCTCCTTGACTTCCAATTATCTCTTCTGACCCTAAGGCTACAAATCTCTGGAAAACTCTATCTCAACTGTGAACTTTTTTTTTGAATTCTTTTTCTTTATTTTTAAGATAGAAAGGGGGAGAGAGAGAAGGAGAGGGAGAAAGAGAGAGAGAGAGAGAGAGATGATCAGTTTTATTTAGTTTTTCATCTGTCCTTTGTTTCTCCTACCCTCAGTTGTGTATGTGGTGCTGGGGTTGGGGAACCGGGTCCTTGCACATGCTAGGCAAGCATTCCAATCACTGAGCCACCACTCCACCTCCTCTTTTGAATTCTTAATTGTGCTAAAATATAGACAACATAAAGTTTCTTGTCTTATTATTTATAAGTGTACAGTTAGTGGTGAAATATTTTCATCTTGCAAAATGGAAGCACTGCCCTAAACACCAGTTCTGTTCCTACCCTGGGTCTGCCTCTGAGTTTGCCTCCTACTGTCTGTCCTTTCGTGACTTCATGATTTGCTCAGAACAGGGTCCTCCTAGTTCAACCATGTTGCGGATTGCATCCTCATCGCCAGATGCAAAATCAGTGCCTTAAAGTTACAATTAATTGCAGGTACTCTTTTAACCGGTGACTGCTTCTTTAGTGAGACACTGGTTTCTAAAAGTTTGGTCTAACAACTTCCCTCCAGAGCCAACTGTCTCATGGACATGCAGCATCTCTCTCTTACCCATGGTTTTTGTTTCCTCTGTTTCAGTTACTTGTGAGCAATTATGGCCAAAAATATTAAATGGAAATTTCTAGAAATAAGCTATGTGCACGTTTTAAATAACTTTTATCATTATATTATTATAGTGTTCCATTACTAGCTATTGCTCTCTCTTATAAATTAAGCCTTAACATAGGTACATGTGTATGTAGCATGTCCTGGGTTTCAGGCATCGGTGGGACATCTTGGAATGTGCCTCCATGCACTAGCGGGGACTCGGGGTTCTCACTGTTGGTGGAGGGTACCGGGAGTGCCTAGCAGTTTTGCTCAGATGCGTGGTTCATATCTAGACTCCATCTTGGCTCAATGAAAGAGGACTGAGGGCCAAGTGAGGCTGGCAGCCTTCCCTCCTTTGACCAGGCCATTTAAACCCTGCGTGCTCTCTAGGAGGGAAGCGGGCTGATTGATCACATCGACAAACTGAGATCCAATAAGACAATTGAACAGGAAAGAAAGACACAGGGCAAAGAAGACAAGGTAGGTGAGGAGAGGAGGAGCCAGTGTCTACTTTCAACTGAGTATGCAGGAAGAGCTGGGGCATTCAGATCTTTTGCCTTTTTGATTTAAAAAAACATTTTTTATTAAGGAGTTGAGTTATTATACAATCTTAAATGCATATAAAGTAATAATATAATATGCATTTGTTCCTAAACCAGAATTACCCCCACTTCACCCATACCCCAGTTGCTTGATTCTTCTATATTTTGCCCCTACAAGCAATATAAATGCTTAGATTGTGAATTTTGCAGAATTAAATGATTGCGTGGTATTACTTGGATTCTCAGGGGGGTAAAGAGTATGCTACATTGTTGATTGTCTCCCTAGATCCCTCCCTATACTCCCTCCCTCTCCTTCCATGCCTCCTTCACCCCCACTTAGCTATGATTCCTTTAGATTGTGTGTTGCTACACCTTTGCTGGGTCTAACACAAGAGTTAGACAACCTTTACCTTTTTGATTTTAAATATTAGAATATATAATCATCAAGATCATAACCAAAGAAAAGCTTAACTGTTCCAGAACCCTCAAGATCTTATCTTCCATGTCCCTTTTTACACCTTTATATTATTTCCTACTTACCTGGGGACTTTCATTTGGAGACAGAATTCCCAGAGATTTTGAAGTCATGGGTGGAAAGAAATGATTCTTTGTCTTTGGAGGGGGCACACAAATGTGGGGAGAATTATGCGATGTGCAACCTGCAATTTTTATAATGACCAAACTTGGTAGCCGGAGAAATGGACATTCATCACTCATCTCTTAGTTTGCTTGTTCAGTTAGCATTTGTTATATTTAGAAATGTCACAGATTGGGAAAGGTTGCTTTTTTCAGGTTTTTGGGGATAAGCAAGGGCCCCTCCCCACAGAAATCATGCTTGCCATTTTTAAAAAGCCTTCATTTTAGCTTTTATTTTATTTCTAGTCCCAATAGGAGGGCAGGAAGATAGACAAATACTCACCACACACATTCCACACCCACCTTACCCCATCCCCTGCGCAATCAGATGTACAAACCTATCTTTCTCCACCATCGGAGCTTATTGGTATTTTCCATTAGAGCTGTGTGTCCCATTCCCTTCAGGTCCTGCTGTCCGAAATTAGAGGCAGAACAGGACAGATCAAAGCAGGCGGGAGCCTAGGGTGGCTGGCCTGATTCATGTCAGGACACAGGCAAATATAGAGTTCAGAGAACAAGCCGGAGAGTTGAATCTGGAGGAAGGAGAATGGGAAGAGTGCTAGGTCTCAGTGGATTTCTGTGCCCCGACATCCAGAACAGAGAGGGAGCAAAGGTCAAAGTGTGTATGTGAGAACCAGTGGACAGACATCTTCCAAGGCTGCTCGTTCCCAGCACACAACACGAGCTGATGGCCAACCCAGGGTCAGGGCTGTCTCACCTCCACCAAATCAGAAACAAGAGCTCTCAAGAAACCCACCAGGAGTCCTCACTGGAGAAAAGGACTCCACCAAGTTCTCTAGAGGGCCAAAAAATCAGCAAATTAAGAAACTGGAGCACAGAAAGGACATATGATCGGTAACCGCCATGAACAAAGAAAATACTAGAGTTTAGAGCTGTCTAATTATAATCAGCATATTTACAAAGCCAAATGCAAATGTCTAACAATCTCAAGGCTAGGAACATGTTTATTAATGTCATTGTCATGTTCTTACTACTTTGTGTGGTACCTATAGCAGGTTTCCAACAAATATTTCTTGAATGAATAACATAAAAAAGAATCAGTCATGATAATCCAGACTGAAAATCCAGATCATTCTGACAAAGCCAAGTTTGTGGCAAAAGGAAGTAAAATTGTGTTAAATCTCTTATGTCATTAGAGACCACTTTATACTTAATAATACAGTGAGATAGCTGAAATGATGTTTATTTAAAGATAAAATTGAAATAATATATAAAAATAAGTATTGGAGAAGAATGAAAGAACAAAGAATGTTGTAAAAGGTAAAGAACTGTTCTCAATGTAATTAAATTTGGGTCAGAAGCAGGACTCTGCTCCTTGGAAAACTCAGACAAGGCACCTGACTCCTGGACCCTCTGTCTTTTCATCTGAGAATAGGTGGGAAATAGAAATGTCAGATATCTCCACAACTCCTTCCCTGTGTGGAGCTGTTGAATGGACAAAGAACTTGACCCTGTGGAGAGGTCTACAAGTTCTATTGCTTATTATCTCCAGATATGAAAATGATTCAATTTATTACCCTTGATAGTCAGGTATAAGTGCTCAAATAGGGACTTTATGAGGCCATGGCTGACCTGAATGGTGAGAATTTTAAGCACAAGGTCACTCGTGATGGGGAGAATTTAGGGGTAGGCAACCTCAACCATGTCCTATGGGCAGCTATCCTTCCTGCTTACATGTAGGGATGGTGTTGGGTGTGAGGATACAGCATGGAGCTTTATCAGAAACAGCCTTTGATGTAAAAGACGAGTGCAAATGACATCTATCACCTAAACTGATCACCTGGTCAATGGTATAATAATTGTCCTTTTGTTGGATTCAGGGAGAATGAAAGATAAAATGCATAATAATTAAAATAAGTAAATATAATAGACATAGGAAAAAGGAAGGCAATGTTGGTAGCATAAACTCATAAGAGCACAAATAGTTTTCTTTTTCTCTGTCACATAGAATTTTCTGACATACGATGCTAACGTGCTTGCAATGAAAGCAGTGCATTATAAGATGCACTTATGCATGTGTGCACTGGGGAGTTCCTGGTAAATCGTGGTGTGATGTAAAATCTCCACATTGTTAGGAGTGGGATACATGGCTGTCTTTGGCTGCGGATGCCTGAGAGTGTTCTTGACTCTGGGACCCCACCCAGTGCCTGGCTCAAATACCCAGCGCTCCAGCTGCCCTGCTTGAGAACTCCTGCCCTGAACTTGACTTCTGCCAGGCTGATTCTTCTGCATATACTGAATGGGAAGTAAAAATAGCCCAGGTAGTGCCACTGCTGTGGATTATTTGGGGATGTCTGATGGTGCTCTGCTCAGCACAGACGTTAGGAGCTGGAGGGCCTCCTCAGACCCCGGCCTCTGGAGTTCTGCTGTTGCCAGCTGGACTTCTTTCCCAGAAGATGATTGCAGCCCCGTACTGAAGCCTGCTAGAGGCTCCCTGGGAGTTGCCCTTGACCATCCACCATTTCCCCCTCTTGAAGCCCTGCAAAGCAAACCAAGAGGCAATTGGATGCTGGCGGTCCCCAAAGCCCACAAATCACACAGTGTCCTGTCGGCCGGGTCCTTTCTGTGTCTTATGAATCCCTACTTGGTCTTTAATCTTCCTCCTTCTCCCTTGGCATTGCAGAGGACCCTGCCAAAGTCCTGCAAGCCATTTGCAGAACTCCCTAAGGCCCCATCTCCCCGGCTTCCTCTCCAGCAACAAAACCCCCTGGGGTCATTCTAGAGCTTAACCAAGGACTTGGCGCGCAAGTCAATATTCAATGAATAGTGTGGAAGGAGTAAAAACCACATTCATGAAAAAATAATTTATCTCCTTTGGATTTTAAACTCAAATAAGATGCTTGCTGTCAATCAGAGCCTCAGGTCAGCATGAAGCGAGCTGGGCTACTGATTCTAGTCCAAAGTGAAGACCCATGGCACGGAGGTCACCTGTGCAGCTCACGCCAGGTGAAAGCAGAATCTGACCCCGTCCAGTGCTGCTCTGCTGGTGACCAGAGGACCTGGCTCAGCCTTCCTCTCTCCCTCATGAAGTTGCCATCCCGATTCTGTGCCAGAGTTCTGTGTTTGGCCACTAGAACCCTTGCCACGGCTGACTGTGTGCATACCATTTGGATACACATGACCTGCTCATCCCTGGGAAATAGTCCACGTGGGCTTCCACGCGCCCTGGGAGCCTCAGCTGGCATTTCTTACAGTGTCTTGTAACATGCAGCTCTCCGCCACACAGGCAGTCAGAGGCACTCAGGAGCCTGGGTCTGTGATCACGCATTCTCCTTATCTTTCACCCTTCTAGTGTTCTAGGGAACTGCAGGTTCTGGAATTTTCTCTTCAGGCATCTTCTCCCCACTCTCCTGCCATGAGAGCCCTCTTTTATCTTCAGTGAGTCTACATCCTCACTGTTAGCCACACCCATACCCACATACCCTGGCTGTCTGGTGCCCTCAGGGCTGGCTCTCTGCTGGCGGGCTGATCACTCGCCAGTTTATTTGCCAGTGTTGATAATGGTTCATTCCACCCGTGAAGTGGGGGCTCGCTCGCTTTTCCACTGGTGAAGGGGGGGCTCCCTTGCTTTTCCATGCCCAGGTTCTTAGGCGCTGGACCTGGGGGAGTGGATGGATGAGTCTATGGGTGGGGGAACAGTGCTGGGTGGGATGCAAATGACTCAGCCTGGGCAGGTCCCCAGCACTACCTGGACACGCTGCCAGTTACTCCCTCCTAATCTCTTCTCCAAGCCGATGCTGCCAGATGAATCTCTTTGTGCCTGCAGACAGAAGCAGGCTTCCTGACTCAAATCCCAGCTCTGCTCCTTACTGTGTGACTTGGTATCAGTTACCTAACTCTGCTGAGGTGCAAGTTCCTTGTTAGCCAAGGATAAATTGAGACACGCCTGTGGTTTTCCAGGTACAAAGAAGATGATGGAGAAGTGGTAGCTATTGCTATTGCTGTCGCCGTCAGCATCACCGTCCCCCTGTCTTCTCATTCAAAGGATGCCAGTGGCTTCCTAACTGAGCAGAAGAGACCAACTCCTTCGAAGGTGTGGAGGCATCTGTGGTCTTCTTGCCCCATTCTAGAATTCAGTCCCAATGTACCCTGCATGCAGCCCAGTGGGTCCCTAGGCCACTCCTCAGCATCCAGTCCAGTTGCAAAGCCATTGCAACGGCCTAGACACGCAGGAGCTAGATGGCATGGAAACCTCTCATCAGCTAAGGGATGCCACACTGGCACCGAGCCAGCTGGAGCCAGGGTCCTCTCCCACCTGCTGTGCTGATCCACCCCCAGCAGCACCACGGCTGCCTCCTGACTGGCCCCTGTCCTTTCCCAGAGCATCCATAGTCAGCGTAAGTTTGGGGTCTTGAGTGTGATAGAAATGGTGCGACTGTCGATGCGAGGATTCTTAGGGACCCCATGTGCCCAGAGGTACATGTCCACAGATTCTCTTGAGGAACAAATCAGACCATGTACAAATGCTGGTTGCTGAGATACGGAGGAGGAATTGTGACTTTGACCCTTGGTTTTGTCACCGCGGGCATTGGTTTTCCTAAGGCTGCCGTAACACCTGTCCACAAAGTAAGTGGCGAGGGTCCAAACTCAAGGTGCCCCAGGCTATGCTTGTTCCAAGATGCTAGGAAGGACCCTTCCCTGCCTCTGCCAGCTTTCGGCCACCTGGGGAGGTTGTTGGTTTGTGGCCGCTTCACTCTGGTCTCTGCGTCCCTCCTTGAATGGCTTCTCCTGTATGTCACTCAGAAGGACTGGCTGTTGGATGGAATCAGGGACAATCTCATTGTGGGATCCTTCATTACATTTGCAGAAGTCCTTTTTCAGGATTAGGATGTGGATGGATCTTTTTTAACCCACTCTACTGAATGGCCTTGGAAATGTCCCTCAGCCTCTGTGTTGGTTTCTTCATTTATGAAATGGAGACAGCACTCCTACCTTAAAATGCAAGAGTGTGCCTGTAGCAAAGAAGGACAGGTTTTAGTCATGTAGGTTCTGACCCTGCGGTGTTGAGAGGTCTCTGTCACCAACTGCTTCCCCATGCACTCCTCTGCCTACCTCCATGACATCTGTTCCCTGCCCTGGCCTGCCCTCTCTGGCTCCAGACATCCTCTAAGCTTCTAAAAGTCTTAGCACAGTATCTTCCATGTAGAATGTGCTTAAATACAGAGTTTTAAATTAAATCATATCCCCAGGCCAAACTGGCTTTCCCCGAGTCCTCAGGACCACAGAGGAACCAGTAGCAAAAATCTAGCTTCTCTATTGGTCACCAGGGAAGTCAGAAGATTTGGATGCTAGACCCAGCTCTGCCGCCTTCGAGCTGTGTGACCTTTGTCTAGCATCTCAATGTCTCTGAGCCCCAGGTTGCTTATTGGAAAGTGAAGCTGACGAGAAGCTCAGGCTCATGCGGAGACCAGCTGGGATGATGTGGGTGTGACGAGCTGCCTGAGTGTAGGGATGTCATCCTCCTCCCGTGCAGGCCAGGGTCACGTCCATGTGTTTGCACCTGCTCAGTGCCCCTTCTTCCTCGGGTGTGCTCCTCTGCCTCCTCTTTCACTTCTGATCCATCACCCAGGCTAAGTCTGAGGCTGATACCTCTGGTGGCCGCGGATTCCTCACTCAGCCAGCCTGGCCCTGAGCGGAGGCTGTGGAGGATGCAGTCTCATAACCAGAGACTTCGCATCCAGGCACCAAGACTGCCTCCCTGCTTGGGGATCCACTGGTACCATCAGAACCAGCCTGATTTCAAAGAGAGAGGCCCATTGTGCAGCCCCGGGAGGGCCTGGCAGGGCCTTGGTCCAAAGCACAATGAGGAGAAGATAAAGGAGACAGCGTGGGAAAGGCAGCTGGATCTCGGTCAAGTACCCGCTCTCTGGTCACACAGGTCCCCTCAGCCTCCTTTTCTCCACCTGCAAATAGAGACGACAGTCTTCCCGGGGCTGTGGGAGGACCGCCCTGACGTGAAGGGCCAGGCACTAAGGCTTATGAAGCACTTCCTGTGTGCCAGGTGCTGGGCTCAGGCACCGGTTTCTCTCCTTTAATTTGTACAACTCTGCAGAATGAGGAGGAGAAGGGCAGGGATCAGACGCGCTGAGTCAGGGGCCCCATTCAGTGCTCCCATGATCCTCCGCATGTTGACTTCCGACTCTGCATGGGCCAGTTGTGTGACATCAGGCCTTGATTAGTGTTTGCCTTTCTCGTGGTCCAGGGCTGCTTCAGGTGGGGTCAGGCTCTGCAGGGTGGGAAGCGAGAGGCCGGCTGGAAAAGGGTTAACGTGCTGGCCAACTCCTCTCCCTCCCAGACACACCATCCTTTTGCAAATGCCTCTAGGTGATTCCTGGGGGGACTTACCTCTTACCTGCATCCGTGCCTTGGGCAGGCCACCTATACGGCAGGTGACACAGATGAACACTCTTTGTTCCTAAGGTTTTGGGAAACTCAGGTTCACATACTCTGAGGCCTTGAGTCAGGGCAGCCGACTGTGATCCGAGTTAGTGCCTGAACTTTGCGGGGCTGATGTGGAAGGGGTGGTGTTTGGGGAAGTGGGAGCCTGGAGGAGGGAGCAAGTGCAGTCCCCCAGACAGTCCTCCACGGTAGTATAGAGACCCTCCTTTCGATGACAATCTGTCAGTAGAGAAATATTTCTTTTTCTTTTTTCAGGGTCTGACAGTGTCCTGAGCTGAGAGACACCTGCTGTGACTTTCAGTCTGATCAGCCACCAGAGCCCAGCAAACATGACCCTGGCAGGTAGGTGCCCCACAGCACCAAAGTGTGCGCTGTTTGTGTACCATGATGACTTAGGGACACATGGACACAGAGCACGGACAGGCATGCACTGGAGTTAGGCCATGACGATATCAGAGACGGGAACCTTGGACTTGGGGACGTAGAAGCCAAATCCAGCCAAGCATACAGCCAGATGTACAGGCAGGGCTTCCACTGGGCTTCAGCCGAAACGGGAAACTGGGCGTCAGGTGGGGTGCACAGCGCTGGTCAGGAGAGAGGCCGGGATGCTCTCTGAGCAAAGCGGGGTGAGTTTCCAGGGCCTGGGGATTTCCACAGCTGCGGCTCATTTTAAAGATGTTTCTTCCTGCATGAAATCGGGCCATCATGGCCAACTTGTCACTTGGAGCTGGTGCCATTGTCCAGTGCAGATATCCTGGCCCCCTGGGTCTCCCTGGGCTTCGTGACAGGGCTGAAGGACTTTGGCTGCACGGGCTGCTCAGAGCACAGCCACCGCAGGCAGTGAGCACGTGTACTCAGTCAAGGCCCAGAAGGGGACAGACACAATCTGAGAAGGGAGATCCCATTCCAGACTCCAGTCGCCCAGCAACATCTGCAGGCCCAAGTGAAGTCGCTGTTTTCAGTGAAAGTGGCCTTCGAGCTTCTGCAAAGTAACCCAGGCAGACGTGGTCACCCCAACTCCCGCGCCAGATGATTCACCACAAAGCTAGCAGGAGGCTGCTAATGCAGCTGCATGACCTCCCGACCTAGAGTGTGGTGTGTGTTGTGGCGTGTGTGTGGTGTTGTGTGTGGTGTGTATGGTGTGTTGTGTGTGTATGGTGTGTTGTGTGTATGGTGTGTGTGGTGTGTGTGTTGTGTGGGGTGTGTGTTGTGTGTTGTGTGTATGGTGTGTTGTGTGTATGGTGTGTGTGTTGTGTGGGGTGTGTGTTGTGTGTTGTGTGTGTTGTGTGCGTGTATGGTGCGTGTATGGTGTGTTGTGTGGTATGTGTTGTGTGTATGGTGTGTTGTGTGGTGTGTGTGTGTGTGGTATTGAAGACTGAACTCAGGGTGCTCACCACTGAGCTATCCCCAGCCCTTTTTTAAAATATTCTATTTTGGGGCTGGAGCGGTGGCTCAGCGGTTTCGGCGCTTGCCTGGCAAGCACGAGGACCCGGGTTCAAACCCCAGCACCACGTACACAACTGAGTGTTGGAGCAACTAAGGCCATGTGAAAAACTAAATAAAGTTGTTTCTCTCTTTCTCTGCCTCTCTCACTGTCCCTCTCTCTTTAAAAAATAAATAAATAAAAAAAAAATAAAATATTCTATTTTGAGAGAAGGTCTGGCAAATTTACTAAGGCTGGGTTTGAACTCGTGATTTTTCTGGCCTCAGCCTCTGAAATCCTAGGATGACTCACACAAACTACTCCTGGCCCAACGTTAGTGATTTTTTTTTTTTTTAAGAGAGAAGGACAGTGAGAGAGAGAGAGAAAGAGAGAGAGAGAGAGAGAGAGAGAGGATCCATTTTTATTGAGTTTTTCATGTGGCTTCCATTGCTCTGACACTTAGTTGTGTACGTGGGTGATGGGGTTTGAACCCGTGTACCTGCGCCTGCTGGGCAAGCACTGTAACCGCTGAGCCACCGCTCCAGCTCCGTGAGTGATTTTTTAGGTGGATTTTAAGTGATTTTTTTCAGAGGGTTTGGGCTTTTCCCCACTAACAGTTTCATCTGCTTCTGTGCCTTTGTCAGAGCTCCAATGAGTCTGGGAAAAGCAGAAGGGGCAGGAGGGGAAACTGCTGACCACTCCCAGGAGCTTCTTTCCTTGTCCCAGCCTTTGTCCCACCATGGTGGCTCCTGCCCTTCTCTCCCCCCAGGTGGTGGGTGGCACCACAATGGAAGTTTCCTTCCTTTTGTTCATCTGTGTATTTTTCTCTTAAAGTTTTCCTTCCTTCCTTCCTTCCTTCCTTCCTTCCTTCCTTCCTTCCTTCCTTCCTTTTCTTTCTTCTCTTTCTTTCTCTTCTTTCTTTTTTTTTAAAGAAAAAGAGCAAGCAAGAGAGAGAGAGTCAATTTTATTTTTTTTTCATCTGGTTTTATTTTTCCTCCGCTTAGCTGTGTATGTGGTGCTGGGGATCAAACCCGGGTCCCTGTGCATCCAGACAAGCACTTTGCTGCTGAGCCACTGCTCCAGCCCCTCTCTTAAAGTTTTGTAAATGCCCACATGCTATTTCTGCGGTTACTTACTTATATTTTCAAAATTGTAAAAGAAAACGAGGGAGGAGCACTGGGCATTGTTCTGGGTGCTTGCTGGGTGCTGAGAGGGCCTGGGAATGCCAGGTGGAAAAGCAGACTCATTACCTCCAGGGAAGTGAGGAGGGACTGGTAGGAGTCACCACTGTGGCAAGGGCAGCTGGTGGTGGGGATATGCCTGCCTTGTGGACACTGGTTACCCTAAGCTTTGGCCAGTGTGCTGGGAAGGTCAGGAAAAGCAAAGGCCTCAAGCAGAGGGGTGGTGAGATGTCCCCTCTCGCTCCCATCGTCTGCTCCACCCTGCAGGCAGCACTACCCAGTGCTTCCGGTAGAATGAAGCGTGGGTTTCCTACATCCCAGGCCCAAAGAACTGGACCATCCTGGGGTGGGTGTTGGGAGAGCCAGGTGCAGGAGATGGCGTGGGGGCTGGTGGTGGCACTTGGGGTCTGCACCTGAGGGCACTGGCATTGGTGCCAGGAGAGGAGAAGTACTGGGGGAAGATGGAGCCTCAGGGTGCTATGGAAAACTCTAATTTCAACATGCACAGGTGAGGGGTGGAACCCTAAAGAGATGGCTCCAGCCACAGGGAGCTACGTCCCCACCGAGGCCTGGGTCTGGGTGGTTTGGGTGCTTCTTTGGAGCTGGAAACTCCAGACAACTCATGTGGACGCGGGTTTCTGAGGGCAGCAGTGTTCCCATATGCACCTGCCTGATGTTTCCGCAGCTTACAAGGAGAAGATGAAGGAGCTCCCGCTGGTGTCCCTGTTCTGCTCCTGCTTCCTGTCTGACCCCCTGAATAAGTCATCGTACAAATATGAAGGTCAGTGAGGACTCTGTTGGGAAAGAAAGGGGCAGAGGCCCCAGCCTCCCTGTCCGTGGGTGCAGGCCCTGTGGGTGCAGACCCTATCCCCTGTGTCTGTGGGTGCAGGCCCCAGCCTCCCTGTCTGTGAGCGCAGGCCCCAGCCCCTGTGTCTGTGGGTGCAGGCCGTGGCCTCCCTGTCTGAGGGTGCAGGCCCCGGCCCCTGTATCATTGGGTGCAGGCCCTAGGTCTGTGTCATGAAGCTCTCCTTGCCATGGCATTTTCCTCCCCAGAGTGCAAGGGTCCGAGCTGCAGGGATAGCTGGGGTTCTGAAGGAGGCCCTCCTAGGGTGCCCACCCTTAGCCTCACCTTTGTTCATTCCTTCAACAACAGAGTGCAAAGGGCAGTGCAGGAGGGAATGGGGCAGAGATTCTGCCCTCAGGGAACAAACCAGAAGGGAACGGGGGACACGAGGTGGTTAGAGGTCTCCCAGGGAAGGTGGGGCTGTTCTGGGAGAGTCCAGAGGTGGGAAGAGGGCTCCCTGACTGGGGTGTGATGACTGTAATGCATGGGGCCAATGTCTCAGATGGTCCCAGCCACTGGCAGGGAGTAGTGGACAGCCAGGTCCTCGTGTGGGGTGTTGGGAGACAGGGCACCTGCTAATTTCCCGGTTGAAAGGAAGGGATGTTTGGCCTGGCAGAAGGAGAGAGGAGAGTGTGGATGACCTGAGGATGTCTTTTCTGTTAGGGCTGGTGTGGGAGACAGTGTCGGAGAACAGGTCAAAGCCCCCGGAAAGACAGTGCTCACTGGAGAGAAAGAAGAGAACAGGGCAGGAGCAGGCAGGGAGAGGTCCACAGGTCGAGTGGCCAGCTGGGCAGCGGCATGAGGAGGGGCCTGGGTGGGCAGTGGGTAAAATGCACCACTGTCTGTTGCCAGCAGGGACCACTTGAGCAAGAGCTTAAATCTTGGAGGAGGGGGGTGGTAGAGGCAGCAGCCAGGCAGCTGCTATGGCTGCAGCTGGCATCAGACCCCACTTGTCCCAGGGGCCCTACTCCAGGATCCTGGGGCCTCACTGTGGCTACAGACCTTCACCCTGTCAGAGCCCTCTGACCTTAGGTAGCAGTGCTCAGGATGGAACCAGACCCCTGGTTTGCCGTGGGGACCCCACTCTCCAGGTCCAGGTCCGGGTGCGTGCTTTCTGGCCCCAGCTGTTCCTGGGCAGGTAAGCGACCCTTGCTGTGCTTTCTGCAGCAGACACCGTCGACCTCAACTGGTGCGTCATCTCTGACATGGAAGTCATTGAACTGAACAAATGCACCTCGGGCCAGTCCTTCGAAGTCATCCTGAAGCCACCCTCCTTCGATGGGGTGCCTGAGTTCAATGCTTCCCTTCCCCGGCGGCGAGACCCATCCCTAGAAGAGATCCAGAAGAAACTAGAAGCAGCTGAGGAGCGAAGGAAGGTTAGTACTCCCCTTCCTTTCCTTGCTCCATCTCATCGTGATGGGGGAGAGAGTTGGGGAAGACATGTGGTGGCCCTGAGCTGGGGTAAGGTCACCATCAACCTACAAGTATTTAGACAGCACCTCCCATGGGCAGGGGAGAGGATGAGGCTCCATCGAGAGAGAAAGGCGGGGGGAGAGAAGCAAAAGGCCCTGTCCTCCAGGAGCTTACAGTTTGGTTAAGGGGACAAGGCACTGTCCCAGACATGGCTTTACATACAGTGACTACTAAGGATTTAAGGAGGGGATTCCTTCCCTGGACAGAGGGGACAGGGCAGGGTATGGTGCGTTTGTGCAGTAGGCCTTCCAGGTTCCCATTGATTCTCTGGCTCAACTCTGACATCATCTTGGTGTGAGCTTTTCTTCATCTTCCAAGCAGAGAACCATCCTCTCCTCCTTTGGATTCCTAAGGCACTTCCTCTCGATTCTTTAAGGCATTTCTCACCTGTTAGTCTGGAAGTTAGTATATTTATGTATTTCTTATCTGTACTAGAGTTTTCCTTTCTTTCCCACATTGCTAGACGTGAGTCTAGTCTCTTCTTTGCCCTGTTGCTGGCAGTTAGTATAGGATCATTTAGCTCTTGGGAATTAGTTAATTAATATGGTGGTGATGAGGCTCCTGCTGAAGCCCAGCAGGTGTTGGGAAGGTGCAGAAGGTTGGCTTGGGGAGGTGTGTGTTCTGGGTGTGGAGTCTTAACCCACAATGATAAAATGCACCGCAGCCTGCCCACCCTGAGGGGCCTTTCTCTGCCTTTGTGCTTCCTCAGTACCAGGAAGCTGAGCTCCTGAAGCACCTAGCAGAGAAACGAGAACATGAACGAGAGGTGATACAAAAAGCCATTGAGGAAAACAATAACTTCATCAAGATGGCTAAGGAAAAACTGGCCCAGAAGATGGAATCCAACAAGGAGAACCGGGAGGCCCACCTTGCCGCCATGTTGGAACGGCTGCAAGAGAAGGTAAGTTGTCCTGGATTTGAGAGGAGGCCCGGGGTGCTCCGTCTTCCTTCCGTGCCGAGTGTACATGGACCTACACATCATTGCAGGAGGAAGCAACCTCAGGAATGGGGATATTTCTGTTAGGCAGGATCCTTAGAGGGTTCCAAATGGAGCCTTTGGGAATTCACAAGCAAGAGACAGGCCAAGCACGGGGTTTCTTCAGCGGATTTTCTGCACACTCACACAACTGAAATTTCTCATTGTTTTGGGGAGCGTATACCCCTCCTTTTCCAGAGAAAGCCTGTTTAAGGCAAGGGAGTAGGGCCAGACCTGTGGCTGTACGTTCCTGGCTTCATCCTTGAGTGAACCGATTTGATTTAATGAAAGCTGCTGATTCTTAAGCCCCAGGCATGATGAGCTGAGTTGCCCACGGAGCAGGAAACATGATTCTCTCCAAACCTTTTGACGTGGACTGAGCGAGACTCCTTCCACTAGGCTGCCATTATCAATAAACCAAATGGTGTCACCTGAATGAGTCATGTGAGAGACTGGGGTTGGTCCCCGGTGTCAGCAGAATTAGCCCGTGCTGTGCCGGGAGGACACGCTGGCCTCTTTTCTGAGTCTCAAGGCCGCCCCAGTTTCTCCTGCAGCTCCTGGGAAGCTCCAGCTCTGTGTTTTATTTCCAGGAGCCGCCTGCTGCGCGGTGACTCCCGGGACCCGATCGGTGGCCTCGTCCCATGGTGAGCAGCGTGGTCCCCATTCCTTCCTACCCATCTGCCGAGAATCTCTTCTAGAAAGATCTGGTTTCTTCTCCAGGGATCTGAGTGTTGTGCAGACCCTGGTGTGGTCAGCATGTGGCAGCTCCTCCCTCCCTCTGATGCTATCCTGCGAGGGGCAGCAAGGCCTCCACCAAACCCGCTGTGGGAGGGAAGCAGTGGGGTCTGATTTCAGGCCTCCCTGATTAATAAGGGACAACGTGAGGAAAACTCTTGGAAAAATAATGCATTTGAAATAGGAGGGGTCTGGGCTCATAGGCCAAGCCCAAAGCCAAGAGATGAGGCTGGGCTTTGACAGAGCATTTGAAAGGCTATGTGCAGAACACTTCTGTTTCATTATATTACTGTCCTGAATCCACAGGTGTGAGCAGGACAGGTGTTATCCTCAATGCGGAGAAGGAACCATGTCAGAGAGGGTCAAGTGACTCACCCTGGGTGACCCAGCTAACTCGTGGAAGAGCTGGGTCTAGAAGTCAGCTCTTGGGCTCCCGGTCCAGGTGGCTCTTTGCTTGCCTGTCGTAGGGAGAACAGCTCACCAGTGGCTCACTAGACTTTGATCACTGAGGGGCCTTTGGAGGCCAAGAAAAGGGAGGCCAGAAATCCAGGGCCTCCGAGTGCACACAAGAAGCAACTGGGAAGGTTCACATTCAGGAACATGGGCTGAAGGGTTGAGGTAGACCCCGGGCATTGGGATGCCAGCGCTGCCATCTGAAAGGCAGCTTTCTCTGGGACTTCTGTCCCCACTCACCTTCATCCAGTGAAGGAGATGGGAGGTGGGGTGAGAACTTGTTGAGGCTTCGTGCACCAGCCCGGCCAACTTCAGCAAGGCCTTCTGGGCCAGCCTTTGCGTGACTACACCAGAGGCACCTGGCCCAAAGTTTAAAAATACAGATACTTGGCCCCTGCTCCAGATCTCTCCAGGGTTGGCTCCCAGCTCACGCCAACACAGAGTGGTATTTGAGACACGCTGCTCTCTGCCTCTAACCAATGGAAAGTCCCAGGGCCTCCCTAGGGGTAGAGTTGTAAATTAAGGTATCTTGGAAGCCTGGCTGCCTTAGTGGGTCTACTCCAGGTTAATGCTTTCATCTGAACATGATAACGCCAGGCATCAGTAGGGGGGTCATTTACCCAGCATCTGCCAAATGCAGGGTGCCCTAGCAGGAACTAGAAGGACCCAGATGTTTGCACAAGGCAGGCAGGTGGCAGCCCTGCAGGTGGACACTGCCATCACAGAGCTCAGCAAATGGCAGGGCCACCCACCCAGGCGTGGCTCTGATCAGAGAACCTGGCCCAGCTGGAGAAGGGAGTCAGCAGGGGCCAGCAGCTGGTGGGCTTGGGAGGGCAGGGCCTGCCTTTTGGCTGGATTATGAATGAAGTCCAGGGGGAAGGCAATGACCCCAAGGGAAGGAGGAGCAGTCAAAGCAGCTGGGGAGGGCATGGACTTGTTGGTGGGGCTTGCAGTGGGCCCTACCTGCTCTTCCAGCACAAGCCTGCCCTGAGTGGCTGCCTATAGTGACTCAAGCCACCCGATCCGTCCAGAGGCCACAGTAGGCAGAGTAGGGAGAAGAGGCTGGGGCCCTGCAGGAGGCTGGGTCCCACCACTCCACAGGCTCACTCACCTGCCACCTTCTGCCCCTCTCAGGACACCGACAGCTCCGCTCTTCCTGAAGTGGCCATCCTGGCTTTCCTTCTCCTGCTCCTCTGCCTTCCTTTGTGCCCGGGCAGCCTGTGTGACCTGCCCTTGTCCCTCCCTTTCTTCCCAGGACAAGCACGCGGAGGAGGTGCGGAAAAACAAGGAGCTGAAGGAAGAGGCCTCCAGGTAAAGCCCGGAGGCCCGAGAAGTTTCCAGGACAGCCGGACAGCTCCCGCGGCTCCGCGGGTCCAGCAGCCTCGCCCTCGGCTGCTCTCCCAGCACTGGGGTTTGGGGGGAGGGGGGTGGCCAAGGGGCGTTTCCTCTGCTTTTGGTGTTTGTACATGTAAAGATTGACCCGTGAAGCCATCCTATTTGTTTCTGGGGAACAATGATGGGGTGGGAGAGGGAGAGGAGGAGAGCGTTTGGGAGAGGGAGAGGAGGAGAGCGTTTGGGAGAGGGAGAAGAGCTCACTATGGGTATTGCAACGCCACCCACGCGGACTTGAGCCAGCCAAGGCCTCCGATTTCTGCAGCTCTGTCCCTCGAGCAGCCTCCAGGCACCTTGTGGAGGGAAATGAGAGCCCCGGGCACTGGAAGTTCAGGGTGAAGGGCAGAGTCCTGGGGGGCGTTGGCTGCAGGGCCCACAGGACAAGCCCAGCTGGAGGGACTGCAAGGCAGAGGTGTGGCTTCTGCCCAGGAGGAATGAGGTGTGTGTGTGTGTGTGTGTGTGTGTTAATCATCATCTTTTGATCATCACGACCAATGAAACATTTACTCCTTGTCTCCAGCTCCTTATTTCCTGAATTTGTTCTTTGGGTGATTGGTAGAATGTTCTAGAAATTTAACTGCCTCCCATCTGATTGCAGGTGTCTCTTAATTTTGCCATCCAACTATCTGAGGTGCTGGGAGAGGAGGGTTAAATTATGCTGGCATAATTGAAAGGTTTGCTTTTTTCTCTCTTCTTTTAAACCCTTCCTGTGGGACTGTTTCTTATGAGGGCAATGAATTGAAAAGAAAAGAAACCCAAGCTTCCTTTCTATGGACTAACATTCTAATATGGTCCCCAGGAACCATTGTAAGAAGGACATTGTCTTGGTTTGTTCAGGCTGCTATAACAAAATGCCCTAGTCTGGGTAATTTATAAAGGAAAAAAATGCATTGCTTCCAGTTGTGGAGTCTTGTCTGGCAAAAGCTGCTCTCTGCTCAGTCCTCACATGGCAAAGGGTGCAAGGGCTCCCTCAAGCCTCTTTTATAAGGGCACCAACCCATTCATGAGGGTGGGGACCTCAGGATTTCATCACCTCCTGAAGGCCTGCCTCTTGAAACTGTTGCATGGGGTTAGATTTCCACATAGAATTTTGAGGGGGACCCTGGAGAAGCTCCTCACCCTGGGAGCTTCGGGGTTTTAGGTGAGTCACAAAATGTGAGCAAGAAAATAAAGTGTTTGCTAGCGGAAGGCAGAAGGAGCCATCCAGAAGCAGCAGTTGTGTTCCCAGGACACTGCACATGGCCAGAAGCAGAAGCCCCCTCCTGCCCTGCCCCGCAGACAGGAGCAGGAGGGCTCTCTGCCTAACGGGGCCCAGGGCATCTCCACACCCTGCCCTGCACCCTGTGCAGTTCGTACAGCTTTGCTAATAAACTCTTTGACATGGCCTTTTGTTTTTCCACAGTGGTACTGCAATTTAACTTTAATTTAGGATAGGATAACTGGAGGGATCAAAAAAGATGCTGATGATGAAGAAGGAGAAGGCGGCTCTTCCTAGATGCCTGGCGATTTTCTGGACCTTAACATATATATTCCCCCATTTAGTTCTCATACCAACTGTAGGAGAAACTTGCTTTTATTACCCTATTGTGTAGGAAGAGAAACTGAGGTGTAGAAAGTTACTTGCCCAAATTTGCACAGACTATAAGTGGGAAAGCAGGGGCTTGAATTTGGCAGTTTGCTCCCAGAGTCTATATTTTTAGCCACTGCTCTGAGCAGCTTCTTGAAGACCATTTTTAAATTGGTGCTTTGTGATTATACATAACACTAGAATCCATTATTACCTATTCATACATGCACACAATACAACAATACAATTTGGACACTTTCGTTCCCAAGCGCCTCTCTTTCCCCCCCTGGAGCCCTTCTTCTACTGGTCTCCTTCTATTTTCTGTGATGCTTCTTGACACTTCCAAACTAGGCTGCAAGTCCTGGATCAGTGTTTCTGAAACTGTGAGATGTGACTCACAGACTGTGAGCTCAGATGAATTGGCCCCACCCAGCCTTCCTTCCTTCTGTCCTTCCTTCCTTCCTTCAGAACAGAATAGAAACAAAATAGTAAAATGCACTCCAGGTAATAAGGGAGGTATTCTTTCCCATAGAAATTGTGTTTCAATTTTATATTTGTGCATGTATTCTAGGATACAACATGAAATATATATATATATATATATATATATATATATATATATATATATATATATATGTATATATATATATTTTTTTAAACTGGGGGTGACAATCTGAAAGTCACTGTCTTGGAATGAACAAGGAGACAAGGAAGGATGTCCTCTAAACCCCAGTACCTGACACTGAACGTTCAAATTACCTCCTCAGCATGTGGCAGCTTCCAAGCATTGAGCGAAAATTCCTGTCTTCAAAGGATTTACAAACGACAGCAGGAAGCTAAGTAGAAGGCAAGGGCTTTAGAATTTCAGTTTATATTGAAAGCCCTCTGAGGTCATGTTAAAGCATAGCTCTCTTTGCCCTGGGTGTTTGTAAATGGAAATTAATCGACCAGGCTTATTGAAATAGTGTATTTTGAGGGTGTTGCCCTGGAACCTACAATTTTCTAGCTTCTTCCTTTAAAAAAATAATTTAGTAAGACCAGAGAACCTGGGAAATCTTATTTTTCAATTTTTTTTGTTTTGTTATTGGCAGGATTTATACTAAGTTGATCTACAAGGCTCAGGTGGGCACACTAGCTGTTGACAGCTACCATCTGTCTTGACCTGCCAGCGTCCCTCTGGCTGGGTCTCCGGCTATTCCAGCCATGCAATCCCTTCTCTGGGATTTTCCCCGAAGTCCAGAAGGTGAAGGGCTTCAGCACGCCAGAGGGCTTCCCAACCTGGCTTAAGCACGTCAGCTGCCATCTATTCTGATTGGCTGCTAAATACATTATTTTTAAGTTGGCAGATAAAATTATATGATTTACCATGAACAGTGGTAACTCCAGGTTTGGGGGGACAATCATGGCAACAGTTTGAACTAAGGCTGAGGCAGTACATCCTCGGGCACTGCCAACTGGAGCTGTGTGAAGCCTTCGTGAAGAAGGCTGAGCCTTGGAGGACAAGCACACTTCCAGGACAGAGGAAGAGGTAGGGGTGGTGGGGGGGTGCTGAGCCAGCACTGGAGCAGGACCTGCAGCCACAGAAGGGAGCTGATCCATGGCTCAGGAAGAGCGTGTGAAGCAAAGGCCCTTTGGGTTCTCCTAATGATGCAGCAGCAGGAGGAAGGGTGCGGTAAAACAGAGGTGGGTTTCACATCCTGGTGCTCCAAACCAGTGGCTTTTCATGGAGCTCTAGCGCCGCCCACAGGGGCACTTTGGAAATGTGGCAGCGATTTTGGTTAAGGCAGAAGAGGGTGCTTACTGGGTAGGTGGAAGGCCAGGATTCTATGTGTGCACAGAACACATTATTCTTCACCCCCAGATGTAAATGAGAAACCTGATCGCGATTATCCAAGCCCAGACTCTAGCAGGACCGAGCTTGGTTCTGCATGTGAACAGTCTCCCCCAGTTTAAACATACCCTGGCTCTTTGCTCTGCTACCCCAGGGCTTTCCCTGATGGGTCATGGCGTGGTGTCCTGGACTTCTGCTCCTCTCTCTTCACTCGCCGTGGCTGGATTTAACTCTCTTCTGCTCCGTGCCTCACCCAGGCAAAGGGCTACTTTGGAGCCACCCTAACAAAGCTTAATAGCAAGGTAGGTAGGAACTAAGCTGCCTTTAAGGACACTAAATAACTCCAGATAGTCCGTGATGGCTGATCTGGGGACTCGCCTGGACGAAGGGATGCCCAGCAGCTGGAAAAGCACTCCAGGTGGCCTCCAGCCTGTCCCTCTTCTGCTGCAAGGGAAACCAAGGTGCTTGCTCCTGATGACTGAGTGGGCTGCCCGAGGTGCTCTGTAAGGATGTGTCCAGAGCAGCTGCTGAGTGGGTCAGTGGACTAAGCGGGGCACATCTGCCCTCAGTGTGGCTGGCACTGTCCTCACCCTGCCCCCCACAGACACAGGAAGTCCTTTTTCTCCCTGTGGGGGTCAGAACTCCAGGTTCTCTGTCTTTGGACTCTGGAACCCACCCCGATGGTTCCCCGGGTCCCTGGGCCTTTGGCTTCAGTCTGAGAGCTACACCACTGCTTTCCTTGTTTTGGGGGTTCCTTGGATTCAGACTGAGCTGTGTCAATGGAGTCCCTGGGTCTCTTGGCAGAGGCCTACTGTGGGACTGATCCCTGCTCATAGCTGAGTGAGTCGACTCCCCAGATAAGCACCTCCCTATGTACTTCTTTCTACGTGTCTCCTGTGTGTTCCCTCTCCGAAGAAACTGAGCTAAAACAGAGTCCAAATCAATTCAAAAGAATCCAACAGCCAGGCACAGTGGCATACACCCATCATCCCAGCAATTCAGGAGGCTGAGGCAGCAGGATTGCAACTTCAAGGCCAGCCCCGGCAGCCTAGTGAGACCCTGTCTCAAAATAAAAAATGAAAAGGCTTTACCCGCCACCCCCTGAGAATCCAAATAATACTTATGCAAGCATTTAATTCTGAAAAATTCACAATCTAAACATTTATATTGCTTGTAGTTGCAAAATATAAAAGAAGCAAGAGACTGGGGTATGGGCGATGTGGGGGTAATTCCGGGTTAGGAACAAATGCATATCATATTGTTACTTTATATGCATTTATGAATGTACCATAACTCAATTTCTTAATAAAATTTTAAAAAATTAAAAAGGGCTGGGGACATAGCTCAGTGGTCAAATGCCCCTGGGTTCTATCCCTGATACTGTTGTGAGCAAGCTATGCGAATAACATAGACACTGTGTCTTTCCACAGTGTTAGAATTTATTGAGTGATGACAAAGTCACTGGCTTCCGCTCTTTCAGTGGTGGCAGCTCATTGAGCACTCATGGGTCACCTGATAGCCATAAGCCAAGCTAACACAAGTCTTCTATTCCAATCTCAATTGTCAATACCTGTAACACTTCACAGAAACACATACGTCACAGAAAAATGGCTGCAGGGTTACGGGAAGCTAAGAGCACAGGCAGAGAGAGAAGAACGGAGAGTCCAAGAGTCACTGCCGGTGGTGAATGTTAATGAACCAGTTCACAGAGTTGTCCAAGCAGAAGGTCCTGAGGGATGGCCATTTCAGAGTGTCAGCTTGCAATGGGCCATATGAGGTTGTCACAGGCAGAAGAAGCCTTGCTCTACTGAAGCCTGTTGGGGACAGGAAATTGGAGGTGTGGTGTTGTGGTGAACTTCCTGTGATGAATGACCAGGTATGTGGTCAGGGTACCGTGTGTAGTCTCGGGGGCTTCTCCTTTTATGGGTCTTCTTAGGTGGAGGGGCAGTGTTGAGTAACGTAGAGAAGCTCCTGTCTTAGGGTGTCCACGTGTCCAGGTACTCCTTGATTTAGTTTGATAAGTTGGCACACACAAGTTGTTTATCAACTGGTGCCGTATGGTGGTGCCGGGACAGATGGTGGTTGTTTACTTGTGCAAACAAGGTATGGAGTCATCCTACCTTGGCACTTATATTCAAAATGGAGCTGCTCAAGGCAAATTACTGCTCACGTGGCCTAACATGGTTTTAGGCACAGCCTGAAAACTACTGTTCTATACAGCATGGCATCACTCACAGTTGGGCAGAGCCAGCTCTTTCCAAGCACAGAATAAAACAAGATGAAACAAAGCTAAACAACCAAACCCAGGCCTCAACAACGTGGAATTTAAAGTATCTGACATCCAACAAAGGTCTATCAGATTGACAAAGAGGCAGGACAGTGCTATGAACACTTATTAGAAGGAAAAAATCTATGGAAGCAAACACGGAAATAATCAAATGGAATTCATGACACACACTTAAAAATAGCCTCTAGAAATATTCTTCGTGTGTTGAAGAAGGTAGAAGACAGATTAATAGTAGGGGACAGAAAATTATTTGAAGAAGTAAGGGCTTTTATAGTCAGAGTTTCATAAAGAGTGCTAAGCATCAGATTTAAAATTTCAACAAACTCTAAGAAGAATAAACATAGAAAAAACACTCAAAGGAACATCTCAAGCAAATTGTTGAAAAACCACGGTAAAAAAAAATAATAAAAGAAAGTATGGTAGGGCTGTAGCTCAATGGTAGAGCATTCGCCTAGCATGCACAAAGCCCTGGGTTCAATCCCCAGCATTGGAAAAAAAGAGGGATGAGAATCTACAGAAAAAAAGCATTAGATACATAGCCTCAAAGCTACAAAAGGTGACACATTTCACAAAGTAGTTGTCATTTCTGAATATACACCTCCAAAATTCATGTGTTGAAGTTCTAAACCCCAGTACCTCTGAGTGGATGGAGGGTTTAGAGGCAGTTAAATTAAAATGAAGCCATTAGAGTAGTGCTGATCCATATGATCAGTGTCCTCATAAGAAGAGATCAGGACACAGGGACACAGAGGGAGTACAATGTGAAGACACAGGGAAAAGAAGGCTGAGGAGAGGCCTCAGAAGAAACCCACCCTGGTGACACCTTGATCTGGAACTGTAGCCCCCAAAACTGAGAGAGAATGCATTTCTGTGGAGCTTTGCATGGTAGCCTGAAAAAACTAATACAATAATAGAGCGAAACCTTTAAAGTGCTGAAAGAAAAATCCTGAAAATTTCTAATTCCATCTCTAACAAAAGTATCTTTCAAGAATGAAGGTAAAGACAAATGAAGGCTGGAGTAGTGTACATCTGTAACCCAAGAAACGGAAGGCCAAGGCAGGAGGATGGAAAGCTTAAGGCCAACCTGGGCAACTTAGCAAGACTCTTTCTCAAAATAAGAAATAAAAAGTGACAGGGATATGCCTCAGCACATCTGGTTCAATCCTCAGTGCTTAAAAAAAAGAACATTTTTTTAGACTATCAATATCCAAGAGAATCCACTGCCAGCAGACTTGAAGTAAAATAAATGATGACAAAAGTCCATTAGGCCAAAGAAAAAATGCTATTAGATTTATACAAAGGACTAAAGAGTATCATGATTCATAAATATATAACTACATAAAAATATTTTTATTTTAAAAATTTTAAAGCAATATTAATAACAATGTACTGTGGGGGTTATAATGTAAAAGTAAAATGTACTAAAGTAAGGCACAAAGGAGAGGATGGGCAACATATGACACATGACTTCCATCTGCTGTGCACACATGCATAGGACATACTGTTGTAAAGTTCGAACACTGTAGGTGGAGTGGTGTGCTATTGTTTGAAGACAGAGTTAGATGCAATAAGCTGAGTGTGCATATTGCAAGCCTTAGAGCAACAACTAAAACCATACAGCATAAGGAAGGCGTCAACAAAAACAAAGAAATTCAGATAAACAAGCCAAGGCTGGAGATAAAATGCAATACTAAAAATGTGCCCAATCCAAAACAAGGCACGTGAAGAAGAAAAAAGGAACAAAGACCATGTGGGGAAAGTAGGAAACAAGTAGCAGGTTGGTCTATTTCAAGTCGACCATATTGATAATTACATTAAGTTTAAATGGTCTACACTCTCCAATTAAAAGGCATAGACCATTCCGTTGGATGAGGAAGCAAGACTGAGTTACTAGCTAGATTCAAGTTACACACTTTGCATATAAATATGAAGATCGGTTAAAAAAAGAGAACAAATAGAGATATATCAGGTAATCAATAATCAAAAGAGAATATCATGACTAACTTGATGCCAATAAATTTTTTTTTATCGGTTCAGCATTGACTTTCATACTAAAAGAATTCATTGATTCACCTTCATACATATTGATAGAGTTGATGCCATAGAAAAGAACTAGGGGTAAGAAACTTAACAGCTACACCATGAATTCACCTTCGAATAGCCAAGTCCAATGTTAGGGTGACACAGTCTGCAAAAGGTAGGTAGAAAGCATTCAACCTTTAGTTGCTATGTGGATAGAGAATATTTCACTGTCAATATTTCTGTTTGGTTTCTGTTTAATTGCAAGCAAATGCCCACAGACAGGAAAGGCAACATAAATTCACACATTTGGAGACTCGAAAAATGACATGCTAAGAATGTTAGTTATTTAAAATTTAGGGAGAAAAAATCAACATAACTGGAGCTGCTAAAACGTAAAATATTTAAGAGCTGATTCCTCCCATTATGGTTTAGATATAAGGTGTCCCCCAAAAGCTCATGTGTGAGACGATGCAAGAAAGTCGAGAGGTGAAATGATTGGGTAATGAGCATGTCAACCCACTTGAATGGATTAGCTGTGCAGCAGCTGTCGGCAGGTGCGGCTGGGGGAAGTAGGTCTGTGAGGGTGTTCCTTTGGGGTTTATAGTTTGCCCCTGGTAACCAGAGCCCCCTCTGCATCCTTGTGGTCTTGTCTTGAGCTGCTTCCCTCCACCATGACTTTTGGCCGTGGTATTCTGTGACGTCTTAGGCCCAGAGCAGTGGAGTTGGCTGTCTGTGAACTGAGACCTTTGAAACTGTGAGCAAACATAGTGTCCTTCTCCATGTTGTTCCTGTCAGGCCTTTAGGTCACAGCAGCAAAAAAACTGAGAAAAACACTCCCCCCTCTCTCAAATCCATTAGCCATAGGACTCTCAAGGGTCTTCAGGATGGTCCTCCAGGTCCATTCCATTCTCCTCTGCCCTGGAGAGTGCAGGACCCTTACCCTGTCTGGGGCTTAGCAGTCCTGCACATCATTTCAATGGACTTTTTGGGACCAAAGCACATTCCTCCCTGGTAAGTTTCATATTGAATTCCAAACCCCATCTATGATTCTATCTTACCAAAGTCACTTTAGCTCTTTGTTCCGGCCTCCCTCGCTGCTTTGTGTTGTACGTGTGCTCTCGATGTCTTCATCCAGACAGTGATGAAGAAGCTGGGCTAGTGACCAAGTGCTTCAGCACAAAGACTCAGCATCAGGCTGGGCGATGAGAAGTGAGGAAAAACCAAAACACGCATTACCATTTTCGAGAAGCTTAAAACAGCAGCTGCAAAACCTCCCATCCTGCAGGCTCACCTTTATGGCTCTGGATTTAAAGCAGTGTCATCCTTAAGGATCTCCTTCGTGAAAAGCCACTTGCTGTTGAACGGCATGGGGTTTTCAAACCTGACGTTAAAGTTATTGATCACCCCTTAAATAGAAGTGGTGTTAAAGAAGGAGGCAAATGGCTACCAGTTTCTCTGGATGATAAGAATCACAGGCTCCTTGGGGAATGGCAGGTTTGGCGCCCTTGGAAATGTGATGCAGAGAATTTTTCTCCAGTTGGGCATATGATATGCAGGGACATGCAAAGCTATGAGATAAAACTCGTAAATCTTTCTAGAGCATAATTTTTATTGACAAGTGTGGGGAGCATTGTTATGACAAACATAAAAATTAAACAAAATACAAAAATATGTGCAGCTTTTTATTATAGTAAAACCACACAACATCAAGTTTATCATCTTAATCACTTTAAATGTACGGTTCAGAAATGTTAAGTATATTCATATTGTGATTTCTGGAACATTTTCATTTTGCAAAATTGAAACTCTATGTCCATCAAGAATCCTCCCTCTTCCCCAACCCTGGTAAACACTATTCTTATATTTCTGTGAATTTGACTGTGTTAGATACTTCATGTAAGTGGAATCAGACAGTATTTGTCTTTCTGTGATTGTACTATTTAACTTAGCATGTCCTAAAACCTCATCTATATCATGACTTGTGATGGGATTTCCTTTCATGTTAAGGCTGAATAACATTCCATTCTATGGATTTAGCTTATCCACTCAGCAATTGGTGGAGATGAGTGCCTTGGCCATTGTGAATGGTAGGTGTATTATGAATGAGTGTGTGCTGTGAGTGTGGGTGTGCAAATATGGCTTCAAGACCCTTTGTTTCAGAACACCCTAGTCCTGATGTATGAGCAACAACTGGAAGGTGGAAGGGGCTAAGGCACCCTGGGGGCAGACAGAACCAGATGGCACAAAGGGCCATTTACTGGAGACTTACAGACATAAGAGTGTCTTGGGTGGCATCAAGATGAGGATCCTCTGGGGCTGGAGTGGTGGCTTGTCGGTTACGACGCTTGCCTGGCATGCGAGAGGACGGGAGTTCAAACCTCAGCACCACGTACACAACAGTGTCTCTGAGCAATAAAAGTCACATGAAAAACTAAATAAAAATTGTTTCTTTCTCTCTCTCTCTCTCTCTCTCTCTCTCTCACTGACCCTCTCTCTTAAAAAAAGATGAGGATCCCCACACCCCAAGGTAGAAGGAAAGGTTTTTACGCTGAATTAGACAAAGGTGGGCTGCGACCAACAGACACGTATGTGGCTGGCACAACACTCAGCTGACTATCTTAATGACTTTGCTTGTCCTACGGAGTCCGAGATGCATGCAGTTATGATCAAGATGGCTCTAATCATGTCAAGTTGTATCTCTACACCCTGCTTACCATTCTTTTGGATATATACCCAGAATTAGGATTGCTGGATCACACAATACTTTTATTTTTTGAGAACCACCATTCTATTTTCCATTATGATTGCAAAAAAATGTACAGATACTTGCAGAAAAGACAGGAGTGTTGGAATTCCCTTGCTTACATAGGGCTAGCTCTGTCTACACCCTACAGACCCCAAGGATCAGCTTTCCCTGTTTTCTACTGTTAGGTTCAATTTGATGCAAGCATGAACTTTTGAATCAATGCATCTTGCATTTATGATACCAGATTTCTACACATCTCCTCTGTGACTGGGAAGTGGCTGAAGCTCTTGAAGTCTTAGGTAGCTATCTGCAAAACGAAGACTCAGTAACTATGACAGCTAAGACACACGACACAGTGCCTGGCACAGCAAATGCTCAATAAATGTAGTAGCTGGTGAGGGTTTAGCATTGTTCTTGGGAATGACGCTAAAATCTGTTTCGTCTTCCTTGGAGTGGTGCTGCTTCTCTCCAGGTAAACCTTCCCTTTGTCTTCCAGAATCATGTGTGTGTGTTGATTTAGAAATGCTCCCAGTCATTTGCATTTTGTTGTGGAAGCCTTCTGTCCAGCTTAGACCTCTTTTAAAAATGACATCTTACTCTCAAGCTCTGCTTGTCTGAACGAAATGGGTTTGAGGAGCCACTTGGCCATATACAACATGACCCTCAATGTCCTTGTCCTTTGACCTAGTGCTTCTCTTTCCAGGAATTCTGCTTCTAGGAATCTATTCTAGTGAAATACTTTGAAGTACAAAGCTTTATGGACAATAATGTTTATCCAAGTCTTAAGTACAATACAAAGATACTATTAATACAAATGTCTAGTAATAGGGAAACGTTTTAAAAGTATGGGGCAGTTATATAATAGAGGTTTATTAAAAAAATTAAGACTACAGTGTGCTTGATTTATATAGCAGGCTGTAGGAAACTTTAAACAGTTTATTATGTAATTTCAAGGAGGACAAAACCATGACATCAATTCTCAACCACACAAAATTATACAGGCATAAAAACAACAGAAAGCTAATGGATTTGCTTATTCTTTTCATTCTCTTAATATTCTACTATGTGTTCGGCACTATGGAAGGCTGAAGATACGAACAAAAACAAGGTAAAGATTCTTGTTGCTAAATACCTTGCGATCTACATGAATCTACACAAATCGAGTTTTAAGATGTTGTGACGAGTTACACCATGAAAGCATATGTTTTATGGGAGTGGTGGAGAGAGGGTGGCAGGAGGGGAGGCAAAGGAGGTTTCCCAGGGACAGAGCTCTTGAAGGGTATGTAGCAGGGGCTGAGGAGCAAGTGGATGGGGAGGTGGGGAGAAGGAGGAGTCCACCTGGCCTTCTGTGGCTCCCACATGGGGGGTCTAGCGCACTTAAAGGCAAGCACCAGGAGCTGTAGCTGGAAGGTCAACAGGACCCAGGTTGTTCCCTTGCTAGGAGTGGTGGCCTAGGAGCGTGGCCTGCTTGGTGAGTGCAAGGGAGGTTTAATGCAGCCAGAGATACACTGGTAATTGGTGGTCATTCTGACAGCAGAGGAGGGGGCTGTGACCAGAGGCAGGGAAGCAGGTGACTGGGCAAGGCGAGGGTACCAGCTGAGTCCCCTGATGAGGGAGTGAAGGGAAGGATTAGAACAGACAGAATCACAGAACCTGGTGACCAAGTGGATGATGGTTCGGGTCTCGGGATGGGGCTGCAGGAGGTGGGGAAAGCTCCTAGGAAAGGATTCATGTAGGTTATGGGAAGGGAGATGTCATTTCTTTAGGCAACACAGCCAGGCTAATATTTTAATTGCAATTAAGTTATAAAACTTGCTCATGAGTGGTTTTTTATTAACACAATCAGGGAGATGATGGAGCTCTATATTTAGCAACCAAAGCCGGGGAGAACAATCCTGCTGAAAGTAGTCATGTGATCTCGGGAAAAATAACCTGCAGCAATCTCCTAACAGGTGATTGAGTTTAATTCAAGTCCTAGTTGTGAATGCAAATGAAAACATACCCTTGCGTGTAGAGTAACTGGTGAACGCTAAAGGCTTTGACTTCCAATGATCATACTGGAAGGACATGCCCAGGGTGTTTCACGGAGTGTGTTTTGAATATGTGTTTAATTTTCATGAAGAAACTATAGATACAGGTTCTACATTTCCCCGCCTGCCCTGTACCAAATGTTGTCATTTGACTGGTCTCTGGATTGGAAGGTGAAATGGCATGCGCAGCTTCCAGGATGTGTTTTTAATTTAATTTTTCTTCCTTTGCTATCTTCTGCTAGATTGAACGGTGGATATGACAGCAGCGTGGGAGTCTCCAACATCTCTAAGCCCAGGATAAGAGGACTGGTGTGGAGAAGGGGAGGGTACACATCCTGGCTCTATCTGGGCAGCGTTCTCTGGAAGGCTGGGTGTTTGGGGACCAAGGTGTCATTCAGGTGGGCAGAGTGCCATGGAGAATGAACCTGGCAGATGACGCACCTGGGGTGACGGGACCAGTGGAAGAAGTCCAGTAAGGAATTGGACTTCACTTACAGGTAACGAAGAGGTATCGGAGGATGTGTGAAGACAAGGAGTCTGTTCACAGCCTGTCGCTGGAGGGATCGGATTCATGGTCAGAACACCATGATCTGTTACCAACCAAACAGTGCCGGGCTCTCCAGGGGAACACACGATCGCCCCAAGGTTGTGCCAAGGGACTCCGAAAATGTTATGGGCAGGAGGCAGGAGAGAGAGAGAGAGATAGGGACGAGAGTGTGTGTGTGTGCATGCACAGGGTTCTTAATAGAAACTTAATAGAAGCCCCAGATGGCAAATAAGGGAGAAAAGAATGTCTGAAGACTTGTAGCAGAGCGAATTTCAAAGGAATCAAGGAAAATAAGTCAAGATGAGATTGGAAGCATTGAAGACCGTGGAACACTTCCTCCTCGGGGAAGGAGAGCATTGTCTCTATATTTACTTGTAATGAGAGCTTCACACTTTCTCCTTGATCTATTTATGTGGCTTCCCCGTAAGCTAATGGAAATTGATATTAAGAGTCTTTGATTGAGTTTCTACAAGTGTTGCATGTGATGAGTCATTTAGTTTGAGATTTATACTTTCTAAATATCAAAAAGAAAATTTCAGCATCTTAAAATTGCATTTCGTACCAGGGACAGAAGGAAAACAAGCCTTAGGTGGCTCCCAGGTAGCCTGTGTTGTCACTTCCTTCTGTCTCATCACCATGGTCACCCACTCTGTAGGAGCAGTGATTTAAAGGAGCCCAGGGTTGCTCATTCCTGTCCCGCTGAGGTCAGGGTCATGTCCTAAGACTCTTCTGGTAGATTCAAAGGATCCAAATAAAAGTTACCACCGAGGAGAGATGCACGAGTGCAGGCTACGGTTCTTGCCCAGGAGAAGCTCTGAGGGCAGTGACACCTGTGCCTCTTGAGAGGTTCTAGAAGCACTGCCCTTGGGTTCTCAGAGCACTGAGGACCTTCCTGAGACTGCATGCCCCGCCCAAGTCACCCATGAAATGCAGAGTCAGAAAGTTCTAATGGTTTTGGAAAAAGGAGGGGAAAAAAGCCAAGAACAGCCCCTGGGAACCCTGTGGTGTGGTCAAACTAAAGATAAGATTGGATGGGAAAATCTCACCGAAACATGCCAAAAAGATGATTCAAGGGTAAATTTTGCCCCTGGGGCTCCCCGTAGATTTTTCTTTTCAGTTGCTTCAATCTGCTGCATTTCTGAGTGATGAAGCTGATTATTATCAACCAACTTAAGCAGTAAGAAAAGAGAGGAGAGAGCAGCTCAACAGCCACACAGGTTTATCTGGGAGAAACTTGCAGAGGGAGCTCCAGTGCAGCCTGGGACCCACCTGCCACTTACAGCCTGGGGTGGATATAGAGACTGAGAGGGGAAGGGGCCAAGGTGAGAGTTTTCTGGTTAAAACAGGAGTGTCTCAGTAGAGTGTGATTTTTCTGATAAGGGCCTGGAGGCAATAGATTTCAAAACAGTGGCTCACATAAGTGCTTTCTGGAAATTTTCCATATCTGTCAAGGAGGATTCTGCAAAAACCACAGAGATGCTGAAAGGGCCCAAGGAGAACCCAAGGGTTCCAGGGCTGTGCAAAATTGTCTTTGCTCAAGCATGTGTAAATGGAAAAAGCAATCTGACTCCATGAAAAGAGACAGAGGCACAAAACAAGACTTCGTAGAGGTCAGGTTGCCTGGGAACACTGGTACTGCTTTGAGAAACAGTTATTACCATAGAAAAGATAAAAACATTGTAACTAGCACCTGCCTTGTCTCCATAAAATTAAAATACTATGGACCACATCAAAGATTAAAAATGACAAGAAAGCGGTTGAATACAAGATGGGCCAAGCAGATAAAGAAAGGAGTGCGGACGGACACGCATTTGATATCTGAAGTATCTGAGGAAAATAAAAAGTGTGTCAGAATCAAGCCACACATTCCGACGAGTATCTGAATCAAATGCACCGTGAGTGGATGACTTAAGCCAAATGTAGCACAGACTTAGAAATGCTTCCGCAATGCAAGGAAAACAGAGAAATATAAATTTCTAAATGAACAGTCAGCAAATATATAAAACGCACCATAAATATCCTTTCAACAACATGATAAAACTTTATCTCAAAAAGAATTTCAGCATTCCGAGGAATGAAAGTCATGTGAAAAGCTAAATAAAAATTACTTTTCTCTTTCTCTCTCGCTCACTGTACCCTGTTTCTTAAAAAAAAAAAAAAGAAAAAGAAAAAGAAAAAAAAAAGGAATTTGAGGGATGGCGCAACCTGGATGTAGTTAAAGTAAGTCCCAGCAAGGAGTCCATGGGGAGATATTTTTCAGATCAAGTGTGTTTTTCAAAGGTAAAGTAAATGTCCATGCTCCAATTCCTACTTTCCTGCCTTGACCTTCCTTTAGGTTTTGAGAATTTGCCTCTGGGTTTGGGATTTTTTTTTCATTGAGATAAGAATGGAAGTTGATTGCTGTGCAAATTCCGCTTAGTCATGCATCTGTTTCCGCAGATTTGTTTCTGGAGACTGCTTGGAACAGGGAGCCCTGGGTGTTGGCCTGGCCTGGTACTGCACCCCAGATTCTGCCGGGAGCTTGCAGGAGACAGTCGTGTCCAGCAGGTGGTGCTCTTGCTACTTTTACTCTTGGAGGCTCTGCACTAGTTTTGCAAGAGATTTGCACAAAAGAGACTTCTGCACCAGAACTGTTACAATTGGTAATTAGGGATAAGGTTGCTATGGTGATGAGAGGGTCTTGGGATGTTTATAGCTTTGCAGGAGCCAATGACAACGAGCCATCAGATTGCTTTCTTTGATGCTAATGACCAGCATAGCAAGGTCATGAAAATACCCTAAGATTGTGCAAACTGCAGTGGTGTCTATATTATGTCGTTCTGTGATTTATGGGCTACAATTGGGGTGTTAAGGGAGGCAGAATATATTTTTAAAACCATGCTTATCTTATGCCACGTTGGCTTTTTTGCCATTTTTCTGGGTGTGTTTTATCTTTCAATGTGGTTTTCATTTAAATGCCCCAGGAAGAAAGATTCCATTCATCTAACAAGTCTGGGAAAGGCTGCCTCTTAGTGCCCTTGGAGATTCACAGTGCACAGCAGCCTACTAAGATCTATAGTCCTGTTTCACCTCCAAAACTCACATGTCATTTGGACCCATTTTAATGGACTATTCATTAACTCTCAGGGAGCCACTCCTCCTCTTGTTCCTGAAATGTTAATGACTATGCTATTAATAATTGGTTCAATTATTATTTAATGTTTGTGTGGGTCTCCCCAGAAAGGTGCTAAGTTCTTTTCTGCAGCACTGGCTGAGCAAGGCATGATACAGACTCAATAAATATTCATTGCTGTTTATGGGCTCCTAAGAAACGTGTTTGAATTGAATTAGCTAACCGTGAATACCACCAATTGCAATCATTCTTGTAAATAAAAAATTTTTAACCCCCTTTGATACTGGGGATTGTACCCCAGGGCACTCTACTACTGAGCTACATCTGCAGCCCCCCCTTTTTTCTTTTGTTTTGAGACAGGGTCTCACTAAGCTGCCTAGGCTAACCTTGAACTTGCAATCCTCTTGCCTCAGCCTCCCAAGTAGCTGGGATTATAGGCAGTGCCACCACACCTTGCTGTAAATGATCTTTAATCATAACTTTAATGGACAAGTGAATTCAACACCCAAGACATAGCCAGTGAACAGCGTTGGTAGCAAGTCATTCGTAATTAGCATAGGAATATTACCATGCTCACAAAATAGGACAAAAGATCGAACTACTTTTGCTTCCATTCATCGTTTATTTTCCTGATGCTTTAAGATCAATCTGTTGCTTGCGGTTTTTCAGGGAGGCACTTCCCGCTTGTGAAAAATCACTTTGTGATGATAAAACAACCTATTAAAAAATGAAACAGAAAAATGCAGCAACAGGGGCTTGTGTTCCTGCATTTTGTCTCTCTGGGGAGGCGTCCTGACTGACACTCTGCTGTGCGCGTGCCGCTGTGTCTCTCCCCCCGTTAAGGAAGCGTCGTGTGTCTAGGCCTCTTCTCTTCTCGCAGGCGTGAGAACAGCCAGGCCAGTGGAGGGGCCTGCTGGGTGCTGGAGCCTCGGTCCGGGCACTGAACACAAGGCTCCTGACGCCTTTCCTTTCAGTAATTCTATGTGGTTTCTGTGGAAGAAACAGAAAGACCTTTCTTTGGAGAATTTGGTTCTTCTCCATATATTTCAGCCTTTGCTTGACTTTGAATTTAAAGAAACTCAGGATCAAAAACGTCTTCCCGCACCTTATAAGTGTTGGATGTGATGAGGGGAGGAAGGGACCTCTGACCTTCATCTTCTCATCCCTGGAGTGGGATAATAAACCCACCCACAGAGCCTCTCTGAGAATGAAATGTGGCAACGGAGACAATCAGACAGCAAAGAGCCTGTCCCATAGGGGGCTTCTGCAAGCGTCACAGCTCTTGTACCTTAGTGTCCTATTGTTATTTCTCCCAAGATCGCTGGCAGCAGCAACCGATGGCCTGGGTATCAGGAGAGGGCATCCTGGGAGGATACTCCAACATCTGGAGGGAGATCCAGATGTTGCTATGAAATTTCTACTCTTCCCAGACTCCTCAAAAAAATCTTCAGAGCTGACAAATCCCACGGCCTCCTTCTGCCTGTCTTTTAGAAGTTGTGAACTTTAGAATTTCAGGCTCACTGAATAATCGAAACTTGGCCAAGGGCACTGGGCAGAGGCACTGTAACAGGGAAACTTTCATAGTCCTAGCTTGTGGTTCACACTCACCAGATAATATTTGTTAGGTGATTAAAGTTCAGGCCCGCTGGGGTTAGCAACTGGCCTCCAGTTCCTTAGCATCCACCAACCTAGTTACCATCTTGCCTTCCTCCCATAATCTGGGCCAAGCACTTTTTTGTTTAAAAGAGAGAGGAAGAGAGTGAGAGACAGAAAGAGAGAATGGCTTTTATTTACTTTTTCATCTGGCCTTTGTTTCTCCAACAGTTGTATATATAGTTCTGGGCTTCAGATCCAGGTCCTCACGCATGCCAGGCAAGCATTCCAACTGCAGAGTCACCACTCCAGCCCTGGGCTGAGGTTTTGATCAGACTTATCTGTGTGTGTGTGTGTGTGTTTCCAAAAACCTTTTCCCATTGATTCTGAATTCACAGTTTCCCTTTGATGAAGTCTCCAAGTTTATCCAAAGATGGACAATTATCAACTTAGAATATTTTAGTTACCTATGGGTATGTGTCCTAAGTTTCATTGATAATCAGTGCATTCATTACTCCTTTCATACCTAGTACAGATCAGCTTAATGGCTTTTAATTACCTGCCTCAATAAAAATCAATAATCCACACATTAAGTTATTCCAACTATTTATTTGACAACAGGGAGAATCATATAATGATAAAAAAATTTTAAATTTATAACACACAGTCTTTCAGGCATAGATTTCAACTTTTATACAAATAATCCCCAATAAATGAGGAAGCTATCTGAGGTGATATTAGTTAGCTGGCTCAAGTTCACAGATTGACGGCAGCTGGATAGGGTTTGAGCAGAAGCACGGCACTGAAGCTTGACGTACACAGGCTGCGGTGTTCAAGTGACTTACCGAAACGACTTCCTGTGAATTCAGGTTCTTCAGCATTTTGCTTCCCCCTCGGGTGGACTACTCCATAGCTCATTTTGCCCATGGTGCCCAGCTCTTGCTTTTACCTGAAGTGAATATCCAGCCCATGAACCCCTCCGTGTGTCTGTGATCTGTTCCTGTTTGCCTTCTACTTTCCAGCATAAGGTTGGAGATGTGCGAGTTCCTTGGGTCCCTGGACCACGAAAGGACTTCTTTGTAGACTCAGTTTGTTCAAACCTTGACCTTCAACACACTTCACTGGTAGTGACTCCATCCCTAACTCAGAGGTGTTCTGCACCTGCCTACCGACCCTCAGAGCACACGGGGTCCCCGGGCACACCGGGTCAGTTCAGCTACTATCACTGTGGCGTCTCTCTACTCTTCCCCTGGAGCTCCCCCAAGCTGCCATTTTCCATGTTTCCTTGCCCAGGCTGTACCAATCGGCCAAGGGCCACATGCCGTCTCAGCATCCCTGGTCCATGTGCCACCCTCTGGTCTTTGCCTGGCTTTGGGCAAGCATCACCTTCACATGAAGTTTGTTATTATTTTCTTTGTTGGCAACACAGTTGCTTCCTCTGTAACGTGGGAATAATAAAGAATTTCTTCATAAGTCCATAGTGAGCATTAAACACATAATTATGCAAAGTCCTGGTACGTTCGGGAAGTGTTATTCCAGAAGAGTCATTTTCTATTCCAAATTTCCACTCTGCCCTTCCTTCCTCTTTCTGTCATTGTATTCTTTCCTCTCCAGCTCCCCTTTTTCTTTTCCTCTTTTCTTCTTTCATCTGCTTATTCCTCCCTTCTGGTTAGACTCAGATCTTCCGGATATCTCTGAATATGATGCCTCTCTTGTTCCTACTGCCATTTGTGCAGAAGGAGAGAAAAGAGAGGAAGTTTCAGGATGATTTCCCATGCAGCCGTTATGGTCCAGTGAAATGATTGCTCTGGGTAGCAATTATGGGGTGCTCTACATTTTCTCCTACAGTCCATCTCCCTCCCGCTCTGGGCGCTGTGAGCCTACCTGAGGCGCAGGGGTTGATGCTGAGGTCCCTCCCACTTGTTACCTCCTCCCTGCTTTTCTTGAATCCTCTTTTGTTCCCCCTTTTCTGGATTGTCCCTCTTTGTCTCTCTTCTCTACCTTGGCTGAAATGGTAAGATGGTGGCACTTCCCCAGACTTTCAAGAAAGCAATGCCCTAGGACTCCCTCTGTTGCTCAGAAGAGAATGCAAGTGCCAAGGCAGACCCAGAGGAAAGGGGTCCTGAATGGCTTACGCATGTCTACCTATAAACTAGGTAAAAAAGGATTCTCCCGGGTAAACCGTGGTCCACATTTCCTCAGCAGAGTACAGAAATACAATTATAAAATATAAAAAGAAATACAAAAACCAAAGCTCCAGCATGGATCATAGTGGTCTATTTAATCAAATGTCTTCAGGAATAAAAATATATATTTCTTAGAGTCCTGATGGGTATGTGCAATTATGACAAATGTGGGTTCAGAATCAGGTTCTGGGTTCTTTTCTGCATACAAGAAGAATCAGTATTTGAGAAAGGGCTTTAGTAGACTGGAGGGTTGCTATGACAATAGAGGACTGGTAATTGGGAAGAAGGATCACATAAATAACTGAAATTGCAAAAATAGCTATAAATCAGTGAGCAAGCATGGCTTCTGCATTAAGGGAGGTTCTCAGGCTGCTATCTGATATTGGTGGGAAGGGGAGCATTTCATTCTCTCACTCAACTGGCCTCTGGTTGTGGGAATGTGTCAGGGAACTCAAGGACTGGTGTATGGGCTGGGCTTGTGTGGTGGTAATGGAACGTACAGTGTGGCTAACGCTTGTGATGATCAGGTACTCAGAAATGGATGAAGAGACAAGAAGGAGACAGAGAGCAGATGCATCACAGAAAGCACATAGAATATTGGTCTAATAATTTATTTTAATGAAATGTGTTTAAAACACAGGGGAAACATAAGACTACACAAAGGTCAGAGGTTGAAGTTTAAGAGGATACATGTGATTATTATTTTCACAGAGGCTATGTACTAAGAGAGCTATCAATAACAGAGAGGGAGGAAGAGGAAAGAGAGAGGAGAAGGAGAGAAGGTGGGGAGGGACACGCAAGGGACCAATAAAATACCTGACTATAGAACTTAGAAGAAAGTAAAGAGATAAAAGCATGTTTGGGAGAGTTAAGTATTAAGCCATGACTGGAACTAGCAAATTATGCTTAAGAAGAACAAGAGGAGGTTAATTCATGATGAGTGCCACAGGGACCTTCAGCACCAAGCTAGACACTTCCACCCAAAACAATTAGAACAGTACATAAAAATATTTACATGTAGTCACTGGTGAGCTAACTAAATGGTGAAGACTTGTGCTTTTGCCCCAGACAGAGTAACAGAGATCAGACCTATCAGTTCTTGCCTGAAACAAATAAAAAGTGGGCAAAATAGATGAAACAGTTTTTTAGACTTTAGACACCTGGTTGCACAAGACAATGGTGCCCAAGAAAGGGGGAAAAAGATAAATTCAATGGTGTTCCTGGCCCATTGAGTACAGAGGACCAACAGAGTCATGGTGCGGAGAGCAATCTCAGAGCCCGGAGGTCTCCAGGTTGATGAAAGAGCCAGGCGTGGAGGGAACAAGGAAGCTGAAGTTCTCCTTGTGAGGTCCTGGAAGAGAGATGTAAACGCAGAGACCGGGAGATCTTGGATCTTCGACTGAGTGTCCATCTGCATGTGCAGATGAGGAGGCTACTCGAGGCAGGAAGAGGTCTACTCAGAAGGAATACAGGAATAGTCCCGGCACTCCTGAAGGGCTGGGAATAATGTGTGTTCCCTGAGCTAGAAGCGAACCCCTCCCAATTCATTGGGTTTCCTGTAGAAAGCTTAGGAATGTATCGCCTCAGTACTTCAGCAAAATTAGCCCTAAACCAAAGACCACTCTGGCCCTACATAACAACGCTTAAGACCAAGTCTTGAAAGAATCAATCTATTTCCAAATAACTTGACTGTGTTCCACAATAAAGGTTAAGAATGTAGGAATACAAAGTCATCCACTATGCAACAGGTAAAATTGAAAATGAGAAAGAAAAATACTTTTAAAAAGAACAGTGCACTACTAAGTTGAGGAATAATTTCCAGTACTCAATACGTGGGAGGTGTGTGTGTGTGTGTGTGTGTGTGTGTGTGTGTTAGGTAATTAAAATGTAAACAAAAACATATCAGCGTAAATGGTTTAAACACACCCTGCTCCAATTAAAAGTAAGAGATTGTTTGACTGCATAAAAAAGCAAGATCCAACTACATGCTATCTAAGAGAAACCTCTTTAAACATAAATATGCAAATAAGTTAAAGGAAAAAGATACCATGGCAACCATAAAAAAATGAAAACTATGTTAATATCAGAAAAAGTAAGTTTAGAGAAAAGAAAATTACAAGGTGTGAAGAACTTAATCCTCACAGTGAAAAAGGGATAAACTTAGCAGGAGGAAAGCACAAACCTAAGCATTCATTCTCTAATAATAGAGCTTTAAAATACATGAAGCAAAAATCAAAGACACTGCAGGCAAAAATAGACAAATCTACAATTTATTAAAGACTTCAAATACCTTCTGAATAATTGATAAAACAATAGAGAGAAAATCAATATGGATATAAAAGACATGAACAACACTATTAACAATATAATGCAAAAGAAAAAGGTCAAAATCTGGGATGACTAACAAAATGTATAGAGGTGAACATGTGTGGATTCTCTTCTCTTAGGGGAATGTGTTAATTCTGAAGAGGTGGCTCAGAGTCTGAGAAACTGAACGCAACTTTTGATAGCCTCTGTGTGTGGAGTGATCAAAATTAGAGTCTAACAGCAAAATCGATTGCTCATAGCTCAATTTACAATAGCTAAATTATGGAACCAACCTAGATGTCCCTCACTGGATGAATGGATCCAAAAACTGTGATACACACACACACACACACACACACACACACACCACGGAGTTCTACTCAGCAATTAGAAAAAATGATATTGCAGCCTTTGAAGGTAAATGGATGGTGATGGAAGAAATCATGCTGAGTGAAGTTAGCCAAACCCAGAGAGTCAAGGGTCGAACGTATTCACTCAGTTGTGGAGGCTGGAGCTAAACCTAGGCCTGTGTGAAAGGTGGTCAGTGTCATGTATTAGACTCAGCAAAGGCATAGCAACACATAATCTAGGACAATCATAGATATCTTTTGGGAAGGAAGTGGGTGGGCAAGTAGGGGAGGGGAGAAGGAGAGAAAATAGGGAGAGATCTAGGGGGTGATTCTGATTTAAGAATTTATGTACATCACGTTGTTACTTTATATGCATTTTTGATTGTATGGTAACTAAATTTCTTAATAAAAAAAGAACAAAAACAAAAATTAGAGTCTAGTGTTACTAAACATGGGGCCCCAAGAAACACATTATATTGAGACTTCAAGGAGCTACACCTTAGAAATAATGGTAAATGAGAAATAGGTTGGCATACACAGGGCTAGAACCCAGCTTCAAACCATTCCATTCATGAGACTGTTTTCAAGTAATCCATAATTACTAGTGTACCTGGCTGCTTTCAAGAAGCAAAGGCAAATGATTTCTGAGGAAGTATGATAATATTCCAGATTTCAAATCATTGGTAAACATTGAAAAGCAACTAGGTTTATACAGACCAAAGATAAAATACAAATCACATGGCTCCAGATGGTGTTATCAGGCATAAAAAGTTAAATAACCATGTTAATTATATTGAAGGAGATTTACAAAAATGGTTTTGATTTTTTTCCAAGAACCGAAAATCATATGAAAGTAACAAACAAGAATTATTTGTTTTAGAAATATTAAGGACTCAATGATTTGCTTAATATTAGATTATATCTGGTTAAAAAGAGAGTTAGTGAACTGGAAAATAGACCAGAAAAAAAAAACAGCCAGATTGGAACAGAAAAAAAAAAAAAGAATGGAAAAAATAAAGTAGAGAATGTAGGAGACAGAGGGGACACATATATGCATATTTTAAAATCTCAGGGAAAAACTAGGTAGAAAGAATGAGGTAGAAACAATATTTGAAGATACCAGGACTTATTTTTCCAAGAGGGAAAAAAAATCATCAATCCATTGGTTCTAGAATTAAATATAAAAAGTATAGATACAAAGAAAAGCATATTTAGATCTATCACAGGAAAACCAGAAAATAAACTGTGGGGAGTAGGAATGTTTGGTCATCAATTTCCTTGGAAAGTTAACTTTTGCAAGAGTGGGTGTCAGACTCACAAGACAGAATCACGGACAAAACTCATATTGGATTTATGCTCAGAACATAGAGACCCAAGGATAAATCTAGTGGAGGATGCAGAGTTTAAAATAAAGGAGAAATTGTGGATGGGGCTAGCACCAAAAGATTTGGAGACTGGAGGTCCTCCTTTTATTTTAAGTGTACATTTCCTAGGGGACATGAAATGTTGTAAATTCCATATTCTAAGGGAGATTAGTGGTGGACTTTCCTTCCATTTTGCTCTGAGATTGTTATTATCACAGGTAGGATCTTTAAGAAAGAGGTGCTTCAGTTAATTATTAAAATCCAGCTTCTGATGGTTGCCTGCAGTTTCTGGCCTTCTTTGACTTGAAGATGCATCTCTTCCATCCCCACCTTTGCCTTCATGTGGTCTCTCCCCGATTTCACTGTGTTAATATTCAAGTCTCCCTGGCCTTTCTCCCATGAAGACATTGGCCACTGATTTTAGGGCCCTTGAAACTTAGCATGACCTCATCTCAATCACCAATATCTGCAAAGACCCTTTTCCTGACTTTTTAGAAAATTGCATATGCTTATTATATAAAACATAATGAACAAAATAAGCAAAGATAAGCAAAAAGAAAAAACTTTAAAAAATGATAGGATTTGTTCCTACATATTCATGAACGTATACATATAACAATATAATTTGGCCAATATCCTCCCCCAGCACCTCCCTCCTCCAATCCCATGGTTCATCCTGCAATATCTTTAATGGGTGATACTATTTTATTCATATATTTCTATTCTGAGATTTCCTTTTCTGTTCCATTAATCTATATTTTTATTCCTGTTCCAGTATTATTTTAATAGATGCCACTTTTATACTTTAAAATAAAGTAGAATAAATCTTCAAAATAATTTTCTTTTGGCTCAAACTTCTTGTGGCTAAAACGTGAAGATTTCTTCTAGAGGGGAAAAATAAACATTAGAAATAATTTTCCAGTCTTCTTAAAATTATATATTTTATTGAATTTGGATAAAATTAATAGTTCAAGTTGGGGGAACAGAATTGTTGGTTCACTGAATATTTTCATCTAGAAATAGTTTGACTTTTTCTCCAGTCATTCAAGTCTCTTTTATATTCCTAAGGAAAATTTTATAGTGTTCTTCAAATAGATTTTATAAATATTTAGTTAATGTTGTTCTTGAGTATTTTATGTAACTATTATTTTTCTAGCATACTATTATTAATACTTTGGAAAATCACATATTTATTTTTGTAATTGGGCATAATCTCTCATTCACAAATATGTTTATTTAATTTAGTGAGGGACATGGGTGTTTCCAGATAGATGGTCCTGTCATCTACAAATAACGTTTTGTTCCCTGTTCCAGTATTTATCTGTCATATTCCTTTTTCTTACACATTGCATTATCTAGAACCTCATAAAATGTTAAACAAAAACAATGACATTGGGCATCCCAGTCTTGATCTGGACTTTTAAAGAAATGTCTCCAATGTTCCAACATTGAGCAAAATACTGGACGTAAGATTGAGAAATATGTAGGTGCATTTGTCATATTGAAGGAAACATCCACATCTGAGGGCACTGAAACTTTAATAGAACCCATAACAGATTCTAGAAGGGTCTGTGGCAGCCATGGACAGGTGCCTCTCAGAGGTTGATCCGTCCAACTGCAGCGCTGAATCTTCCAGTGTCAGTGGGCGGCTGCCAGCTAGAAATGCAGCAGGGTAGGAACCAGCCAGGTCCCGACGGCACACAGCTCCTCTGGTGGGTGCCCTTCTTCCCTGGAGGACGCCCTACCATCTTGCCTGGATGTCTAAACTCATCATACCCCAGCTTCCCTCCTCCGTCTCTGCTTGCCTCCCTCCCTTGGTCTGAGGTCTTCTTTCACCCCCTACAGCAGGCCTCCCCTTTTTCGTTCTCAGGTTTCTCCCAGTAAAGCTGCAGATGCTGCATCCTGTGGGCATGGTCAATGGACTGTTAGAGAATCAGCTGAATGCGAAGTCGAATGCTTGTCCACAGAAACCCTCGGTGAACATTAGCATACACAAGCATGGGGTTCTGTATTCTACTGTAATTTCTAATTCTGGTTTGTGAATAGGGCCACTTTCTTTTTCCCAGATTATCTAACTATGAATTTTTTATTGTTGCTTTTACCTTCTCTCTTAACTAGATTTGCCAGAAATTTCTATATTATTTTCTTTTTTTAAGAACTAGCACTTGGATTTACTTATAACTTCATTCATTCCAACTCTAATTCAACACTTTTTATTTTTGATCAACTTCACCCTGCTTTATGGACGTTTGCTTGAGATTCTACCTTATAACTCCCTAAAGAGAGCATCCAGTTCTTTTGTCTTCACTCTTTTCCGTTTAGTAATGTACAATTTTTTCAGCGTTCAATTTCGCTTATGTTTTTGGTGGAAACTCATCAGTTTTGCATGTCATGTTCTCAGTGCCTTATTTTGTAAATAATCGATAATTATAGTTTAATGTGTTTTTTGATCCAGTAATTATTCAGTAAAGAATATTTTGAGTATATTTTGGTTATTAGTTTTTATTTTTATCATAGCAATTTTACAAAAACTTTGTACAAACTCATCTTTTAGGAATACGTTGAGGGGCTGGAGCGGTGGCTCAGCAGTTACAGCGCTTGCCCAGCATGCATGAATACACGGGTTCAAACCCCAGCACCCATGTACAAACTAAGTGTCAGAGCAACGAAAGCCATCTCTCTCTCACACTGTTCTTCTCTCTTAAAAAAAAGAACACATTGAAATTACTTTGGGGCCAAATGTGAGACTAGCTAATGTAAGCACACTGTGGTTGGTAGAAAGCAAAGGACAGTTTCAGATTTTAAGTTTGATGCACAGTATAGCTATTGGGTCTGCCTTGCCCACATTATTGCTTAGTTTCTGTGATCTTTTTCAGCTTCTACTTTTTCTTTGTTCTGTTACATTTCCCTGTACTACTGCTTTCTATAGACTTCTCTTTGCAAAAATGATGTAATCCCCTCATTCCAAGGCTCTTTATTGAGTACCTACTAGAAGCTACAAACTCTGCTAGAGTTAGTCTAGCAAATTTTTAAAAATCTCTGCTGTTGTGGAACTTGCATTCTAATGGAAAGAGATACATAATAAATTAGATAAATAAGTCGAACAAATAGTGTGCCTGGTGGGGATGAGGATTATAAAGAAGAATACAGCAGGAAAAGGAGAGAGACTCTTGTCAGGGTGACCTATGAAGGAGATATCTCACTATCAGACATAGCTGAGCAAAGATGAGGAGGAGACGAAGAAGGAGGCTCACAGCTATCCGAGGGAACAGTGTTCTAGGCGAAGGGAACAGCACGTTCAAAGACCCGGAGGCACCAGAAGAATGCCTGGTGGGTTCCAAAGAAGGAACCAGTGTTCTGGGAGCAGAGGGGCTGATGGAGAGAACTCTAGGAAACGAGATGCCAGGCTCACATTCAGCTCATGCGCATCGTGAATTACACTTCTATCCATCTAAAGTGGCCTTCTTGGTTCATTCAGTGCTGTTTGCATCAAATCCAACTTTGATATTATAATGTGACCTTTGCGTTCTCTTAGTTTAGCTTATTCCGTATAACCTTGATACGACCCTTAACTTTTAAATATTGAACGTCATTATGTTTCAGATGTACCTCCTAATAAGCATTATAGTTGGTTTTTATTTTTGGTAGAATTTAGCTATGTATTTTAATTTCCCTAAATGATCTGTTAATTGTTGTATTTGAGTAAAATAGTGTGTTTTCAGCATCCCATCCTTTCAAAGACAAGGAGATAAATTCAGTAAAGTCCCCCTGCTTACCCAATAATATAAAAAAATCATATAATCTGGAATTACATTTAAACAAGATTGTGTGTACATCTCTATGGCTTCTGGCTGCAGTTGTCGTTAGATCACAAAGGATTCATTTTACCCCACTCTGTACCCTTGCACCTTGACTCAGACTCAGCAATATGCGCAGTACACTCCCCTTCAGTCTCCTCGTTCACTCCTCTGATCCGCCTGCCCTAGGTCACGCCATCTTCCCCTTTATTGTCTGCATCAAATTGGGATCATGGCATGAATTGCTGTTTACAACACATGTTTTGTGCATTCTCAACACTAGCAGTGTTTACAGAACTTTCCTCCATCTGAGTTTGTTATTTTTTTTAACTTATTTTTTATTCCTTCGACATAGTCTTCTTAGTGGAGGGAATTGTTGTTACATAGTCATGCATGGATGGATATTGACAATGTAAGTTAAGGCTGATCCTAGTTCAGGATCTCCCCCCTTCAACCACTCCCTGCTCCCATGTCTCCTGTGCTTTACCCCCATGTTACAGATAGAAATAAGCATACACACGTGTATTAATTTTTGAATTTTCTGATCTTCTGCGCCCTCCTATGTTTAGTTGGGCTTTTCATGGGAGTTGCGGGTTCCCAGTTGCATTGATAACTCCCTTAATCCCTCTCTCCCCTACCTGCTTCCCTCCTTTCTCGCCCCAGCTTCTTAGTTATGGTTCTCCCTGCTTTTCACATATAACCTTGTGACTGAGTTTGCACTGTCATTTCCACCCTTGAGATATTTGCCTAATCCAACATTTTGAACTTTGTTCCTTACACTGGATTAATGCCGATCAGCCAGGTCTGCAGCCTTCCTACAATTCTTTATGTCTGAAACTATCCAGCTCCCTCACTACTCTATGCTTGCATTATTCCCTAATTATACAGATAGAGAAGAATATATACAGGTATCTAAATATAGATTTACTAGGACAAACAACATTAATATCCATCCACAGGGATATTAATGTTTACATTTTATAAAGATTATAAACTTAATGGAACTAAGAGCTGTTTATATAAAATAGCACCTCATGGAGCTTAAAATCTAGTTGGGGAAATAAGAGATCATAAAATTTTAAAAGTTAAAAACAGCGGCTCCATCAAATGAAGATTAAAGCAGTGTCTAAGAGTACAGTGCACAGGATTTGGCAGCAGCAGAGGGGGCTTGCGTTTGGGCTCCGTGCCTTGTTAGCTGTGCCATCTTAGGTGTGTTTCTTAATGATTCTACAGTTCAAGTTCAGCAACTTATTGTGGGGGTCATTGTAGTTATAATTGCCCATGCAGAGCTGCTGTGAGGGTGAAATCTACCACGGGGGGTGGGGCATTTTTTTTCTCGCTACCTCTGTGGCTTTTGGTGGCAGTGGTGACACAGTTTGTGCAAGGCTTTTCGATGCTGTGACCAAAGGACCTGGCAAGAAAAATTTTAGGAGGCAACACTTATTTTGGGGCTCATGATTTCAGAGGTCTTAGACCATAGAAGGCTGGCTCCATTACTTGGGACTCGAGGTGAGGCTGAACATCAGGGTGGAAGACATGGCTCCAGGGAACAGAGGGAGGAACTCCACCCCAGGTACAGAGTATATACCCAAAGATGCACCCCCAATCACCCACTTCCCCCAGCCGCACCCTACCAGCCATAGTTGCCATTTAATCCCTATCAGAGGATCAACTCACTGATTGGGTTAAGGCTCTTATAACCCAATCACTTCACCCCAGCCTTTGCATTGTCACACACGAGCTTCTGGGGGACACCTTTCATCTAAACTGTAGCAGCTGTCTTTTGCCCTTGTTAGGTGGCACAGTGACAAAACATGAGAACTGAAATGTATGGTCGACACATTTCTTGGTCTAAGGTATAATATGACACGGTTAGATTCAAGTGAAATCAAAATTAGAATCTTTTGAAAGTTTCTGAGAAATAGTAAAAGACTGATAATTCACAGAAGAAATGAATACAGAGTCTAGCTGATGGGACGCAATACTCAACTTCACTCAAAAAAGGACATAGAAGCCAAAACTAGACCGAGAGGTCTCCTGCTATCGATAAGATATGAAAGTGTCTAAGTCGTCATACTACAGCAATACGTTTATAGCAGCACAGGTTAGCATATTATGGAACCAGCCTAGGTGTCCATCAGTGGATGAATGGGTAAAGAAAGCATGGGATATGTACAGAGTGGAGCTTTATTCAGCCATTAAGAAGAATGAAATTATATCATTTGTGGGAAAATGGGTGGAACTTGAGGATACTTTGTTAAGCAAAATAAGCTAACCTCAGAAAGTTGAGCACTGTGTTTTCTCTCATAGAGGGAAGCTTGAGAGGGAAGAGTGGGAAAAGGTGATGGGGGATCTCATGAAAATCGAAGGGAGAGCAGTAGAGGAAACAGAGCAGGGGAGGGAGGAGGAAGGAAAGGAAAATAATGAGGAATAATATTGACCAGATCATGTTGTTTATATTGTATGTATGTATGAATATGCAACCGCGAATCCCACTATTATATATGATTATAATGTACCAATAAAAATATGGGAAAAACAAAATGAAACAAAACTGGAAACTAGAGGGAAAGCATTAGGCATAGATTCTGTCTTTCCCTAGGGTCTATCTCAGGGTTATCAGAATGCTCTGGATAATGGAAATCTCCCATTCAAAATGTGAAGGAGATGATAGAATTTATGACAGTTGAGCTCTCCAGTAGGTGAAGCACTGATGTGGAAGATCGATGAGCTCAAGCTCTGTGGCAGGGGGCGGGGGGAGATCAAATTGCTTCTCTCTGAACCCATGGAACAATCACGCATCACTAATGATGGGATATTTAGGCATCATACCCCCTGGTATGATGTGATGCGAAGCTTACAGTGTTACATGAAGTATCCTTCATGCACAAAAATAATCAAAATTGCATCTAATCACATTTGCAGAAACACAAAGAAACCGGTTAACTGCCCAAGGAGGCAATTTCAGAATGTGGGACATTTTATAGGATGCTGACTTGGTTCCTGCATCATGTCAATGGCTAGCATAGAAAAAAAGAGAGAAGAGTATTCTAGATTAAAACAGACATCAGACATAGCAACCGAAGGTAACTAGTGGACCTGTGTGGGTTCTGATCTGATTCAACCAAACCTAAATTACAGTTTTGAGACAATTGGGAATTTTTTAAATGGATTAGGTACTGTATGAAACAAATGAATAATTGTTAATTTTATTATGTGGCTGCATTGTGACCCTATTATTAGAGGTACCTTTTGAATTATGTACAGTGAAATGACATGATGTCTGGAATTTGCTTTAAAATACTTTAACATAGAAAGAAAAGGAGAAAATCTGTACATGAAGCAAGCATGGTAGAGCCTACGTGATTGTAGACTGAGGCAAAACATACACAGAGAGCCTTCACATTTTCGTCACTTCTGGTAAATGGTAGACTGAGGCACATTGGAATAATAATCTTGTTTGAGGATTCTGCAACAGGAAACTTCAAGGGGTGAAGGAGCTGTCAGGCATGCTTCTAGAAGCAAGGCAGAGAAAGAATTTGGTTGGTTGAACTGCAAAGTTCCTAATTAGCTGTAGGTGAGGTGGTTGCTTCTGATTGGTAAAGTCTCTAGTTAGAGGTTAGTTCACAGTTTGTTGGTTGAACCGAAATTTTGTTTTATTGCTTACGTTGGGTTGGGTTTTGGTTTGCTTCCATGAAAACCCAAAGCACTGGAGCCATCTCAGTCTAAATCTCCCCTGTCCCCATTCATTATTTTTAAAACATCTAAGTGTGTTTGAAATACACAGAACCAAAAAGTTACTTTTCAGAAATAAAATGTTAAAACAACTTCTGGAAAAGTGTGGAAAAGACATTTGAAAACTGTCTTGAAAGACTGAAATTAGGATAAAGGGAAAATTTGGAAAAGTCTCATCTGGGGTTAGGATTTTTTTCTGGAACTTTGCAAGTTACTTGCTGAATTGAAACAGTTACATCCTTGGTTGACCTTGGACCATGTTTTGGACAAGAAGAAGAAAGGCACCAGGAAAGATCCACATGGTGCAACCCCTAGGAGCAGGGTGCTCAGGGTTCCTATGTCCACTACCACTCCCAGGAAGGATTTGGTTTCACCACTCAAGGGTCTGGGAAGCTTGCTCAAGGGTGGCTTTCCATGATAGGAGTCAAGTGCAATGTTCTTTCTTCCACAGGGCTTACTTTCTTGGTTATTAGGCTCTCTTTGCCCATTTAGCTTGTTAATTCTTTTCTTGGATTTTGTTTCATTGGGCAGGTGATCAGAGGAAGTTGCATTTCCTCTATCCAAGCCATACTGGAGCCAAGGTGAGACTGGGAAGGAGATGGAGCAGCCTTAGACCAACCACCCTTTCATATAAGCCAGGGATTTTCAAAGGAAGGAGGGAGTTTCCAAAGCCCTTTCAGGGACTCAGTGACATCATGACATCAGCACCATTTTTATTACAATACCAAGGCATTATTTATCTTTTCCAGCATGTGACATTGGCACTGATGACCCAGAAGCACTGGTGGAACAAAATTAGATGCTTTAGCATGAATCAAGACAGTGGCATAAAATTGTCCTCTTTACTAGCTATGCTCTCAGGAAAAGGAAGGCCAGTCCTTCATTAAGGAAAGTCCTTAATGAAGCAGTACACATTATTAATTTTATTAAATGTTGACCTTTGGTACATAAACAGAAAAAAAAATAGATCAAATAGAAAAAAAATACAGGAAGCACTTCCAAATACCAAGAAGCCCTTGTGTGCAAATTTGGATCTGAACTGGCTGTTTTTCCCATGGGACACTGTTTTCACTAACAGAATGATTGACAAACTGTAGTTAGTCAGACCCGGCTATTTGCAGATGTTCTCTTGAAAATGAAAAAAGTGACCTTGGTCACTTCAAAGAAAACAACTTGACTGGCTTTGTTGCCAATGGTAAACTTCAAAACTTCACGGGAATGTCAGACGTAGAAAAATAGAATTTTGAAAAACCTTCATCCATCACTGTTAGCTTGACAGTTTCCCAGCTTTAAAGGGATTTCTGATTAAATCAGTGGTGCATTCACAAATGTGATTTTTTGATGCGGCAATATTGAAATGTGTCAACATTTAGAAAATGTTCATGAGTTAGTGAACCAATACTTTACAAACAACCACTGTTGTTGGGAAATGAAGCATGAAGAAGACCCATTCAAAATGCAAAACAGACCCTATGGGTGTTAAACCACATTACTAAGCAAAAGTTCAACAATACCATTTCATAACTTTAAGAATAATTGTGATTTGTTGAACTTCCCTGTAGTCTTGTAGTTATCCAAAAGGATATTAAGGTAATTCCTTCCTTTCCCAACTAAATAGTGTTGAGTTTTTTTCATATAGTTTAACTGAAACAACATACTGCACCAAATTGAACTCAGAAGCAAACGTGAGACTCTAGCCGTCTTCCAGCCAGACAGCAAGAGATTGGCAAAAATGTAAAATAATGGCAGTGTTCTAATTCTTTTGTTTTAGAAACCCTGGCCGTATTTTTAAAATGTGTTATGTATAGTTACATGCGATGGACTATTGTTAGTTTAACATGAATCACTAAACATGGAAATGTTTTCTCATTCTTAATTTGATTGTGGTAAATATTGATGAATATAGCACACATAAACAAAAGCTTTTTGGAGTCATGAATCATTTGAAGGATGTAAAGAGGTTCCTAAGCCCAAAAATTTGAGAACCATTGGTCTAGTCTACAGGAACTAGATGGGTCTAGTTTACCAAGGCTGGGAGATGATCCTGGGGTGTGGGTCAAACTCTAACTAGTGAGGGCAGGTCTTCACTTATATAGTTTTCTGTATGGGTAAGCTTGTGTTTATGAATGTCACATTGGAAGCACCAAACTAGCCACAACCTCGGCTTAGGGGATAAGGCTCCTAAGTTCAGGAGCATGTGTTTGGAAGCCCCGGGTGAATCAGACTGGCCGGGGCTTGAGAGGTCGGCTCCATTACCCGCTCCTCTTATAATCGGTGCTGCGGTTCACTGCCTCATGGGCTGAACCAAAAGACCTGAAATGAAATTCCTAGTTGAAGATGGTTCCTTCTGATGAAGAGCTGGAATTAGGGCTGACTTTTTATGTAAAATTGGATTGAAGCATTTAATTCCTGCCTCCAATTGTTTTAACAGAAGCGAAACCTTTGGTACCATGCAGATGCCTTTAAAAGTCAGATTGCAAGTTCCAAATTTAGACTTGACCCTCTATCTTGGCTTGACGATCTGTCAAGGGTCGGTGAAATCTGCTCCCTCTTAACCCAGAGGGCACTGAAGAAACTTCCAAAGCACATTGTCCTGGGGCGCTCATGTCAGGCATTGCTGAAGTCTCCTCGTGAGGGTGAAGTCTGCAAAGAAATATTTCCAGTTTGTTCTGTCACTTGATAGCCCCCAAGGGGAACATTATGTACCTTCAGAGGGCTGGAAAAAAGCAATCATCTTTTCCTGGTTGGAACAAGTAAGGGTGGGCTCTTGACCCTAGAGCTCTGGGGACTGGGGGTGGGGTACTCCCTGAAGGCTCAGCGGCTTGAGTTGAAACCTCCCCTTTCGTGGGTGGCTTCCTTTCTCCCTTGCAACAGTTTTCACCCTGGAGTAGCTGAAGCTTTCCCGAGAAAGCTTTCCTCAGGGATGCTGGGGGGTCACTGGGCTCACCCTGAGCCCAGACAGGCACCTATGTCTCCAAGCTCACAGCTTGTGCAGAACAGGGCTGGGGAGTCCTCCTGAGCCCTTCATGCTCTCGTGGGGACTTTCCTGGAGATCCTGAGCTGATGAAGGGGGATCTAGAAGGAGCCCAGGCTACTGAATGACCACATGAGGACCCCACGTGAGGATACACAGCACTTATTGCTCAGGTCTTTTGTTATTTAGGAAGGTGAATTAGCCAGTGTCCTACATGAAGGAATAGCTCTGACTCTCCCCTCAACCCCACCGCAATCACAGCATTCGATTTTGAATGGAATGGGCTTTATATCTTAAACCCTCGAAAATGTGAAGAGTTGTCTCCTCCTCCCCCTCCTCCCCCTCCTCCTCCCCCACTCCTTCTAAAAAATGTAACTCCAAATCCTTGATAATGTAATTCACTGTCATTCGAAGAGACCAGTATAATAACACACCCACATTCAGGCAGCTTCCAGCTCTCAGTCTCATCAAATAATCCCTTGGTTTGCTTTCCTCATTCAATGTGTGCCTGTTTTTTGTGGCGTAAGCATTGATGATCTTTCCTTCCAATCTCACAGGCTCATACTCTCCTCTGACCCATGTTTGCCAACACATCTTCTCTTTGATTGCTTTTTGCTGACGATCCGTGGAAGCTTCTTGCTGTAGACCTTCTTAAAGACCATGAAGAATCATTTTCTCTCTAGATTATGAGTTTGAAAACACCCCCTTTCAGGGATTAGAGCCATCAGCGATTTTGTAAGTGAAAGTGGCCTCGGGAAAATTCATGTGGGATGGTGCACAATGTCCACATGTCCACGTGTTCTGAAAGAAACGTGTAGGACGGTTTTAAAGGGCGTTTCTTTAGCTTTGGTTCACTGATGCTTAGAGGGAGGCCAGCAGGGAAGTCTTGGGTTGTTTGCACGAGTGTCTGTTGGCATTGGAAATCTCCGAAGTGAGTGAGTGTGCACATTTGCGGTGTTCCTCTTTCTCAGTGTCTCTCAGCAGGGATTAGTGTGCTCCCCTTTCAGGGTGAAGTTAGACATTTCTGGGGTTTTTTTGTTTTTTTTTCAGTTTGTCACAATAACAGAGAGGTGCTCCTGGGACCTGAGTGAGCAGCTGTGGGGTCAGTTCTGCAACGTCTCAGGAAGTCTTTTTAAAAAAACTTTACTGAAATATAATCCAAATATCACATAGTCCAATAATTTAAAGTCCATAATTCAATAGCTTTTATTATCGTCACAGACGTGTATAATTTTCATTACAGTTTGTTTTCATTACAATTAATTTTAGAACATTTTCATTTTCACAGAAAGAATTCCCATTAAACTCTCCAGGTCCACCTCATTTCCAACTCTAGGTAGAACACAAATTCGCTTTTCTTTTGTCTACACATTTGCCTTATATGTACATTACATATACATATACACATGTGTGTATATGTACTTACATGTGCACACACACAGTATGTACACATGGTCCTCTGTGTGCGCCTGGCTTCTTTTACTTAGCACAATGATTTTGAACTTCATCCCCCTTACAGCATACATCATCAGCATCTCATTTTGTTGTTGCTGTTTTTGCAGAAGTTGCTATTGTGTGGATATACCACATTTCAAAAAACATCCATTCTTCAGCTGGTGAACTCTTGAGTAGTTTCCACTTCGTCTCTCATGAATATTCTGTCTTCCACGAACTTTCAAGTTTTGTGTAGTACATGGATTTATTTCTCTTTGGTATAAACCCAGGAATAGAACTGCTGGTTTATGTTGCTGGTTCAAAATTTACCATTTTGAAAAAGTGTTGGATTATTTTCTAACGCAGCCTCCTCACTACTCGACACACCTGCCAGCAGCTGGAGAGGGCCCCGACTTCTCCTTGTTCTCACCATTTTTGTGTCTTTGTGATTACGGCTGGCCTATGGCATCCTTCTCCTGTTGTGGCTTTTATTGACATTTCCTTGACAGCTAACAGTGTTGGACACCTTTTCATATGAAAATTGGCTATTTGTATGTATTCTTCTTTGGGAAGAAAAAGTCTATTCATATCCTTTGTCCATTTTTAAAATCAGGTTGAGTCGTAAGACAACTTTACATGTTCCAGGTACAAGTTCCTTACCAGATCCGTGTTCACGATTTACAAAAATTTTTCTCCCCTTTTGTGGGTCTTTTTTTTTTTTCATGGTATTCTTTGAAACACAAAAGTTTTGAATTTTGGTCACGTGAAGTCAGTCTTTGCACAACAAATTCTCCTCCCCCAGAATGCCAAGCACGAACATTGCCAAAGGTCAGGCTAACAGGCAGATGGTTTATGTTGGTCTCAAACCAATGGTCCGGATATTTGCTGAAATCTTTAAATCAACAAAAGCCTATTTTGCCTTCTCCTCTTCCAAAAAAAATCTCACAAATATCTGGTATGAGACTTTCATACTTACAGATTTTATTTATATTCCTCAGCAGTGAATAGTTCATATTTAGGCGAACTTCTTATTCGCCTTGCCATATTTTATTTCTTACTAAACCTCAGACTTGGGGTTGATGGAATTGATGCTTAGTTGGTAAGCTGAAGTCTCACATCATGGTTATATTTTAGCATTTCTGGAAGACAGGACAAACGTGGTATTTCAAGGGAGTAACAAGACATTCAACATCGCTAAGCTAAGGGCACAGGGAAGGAAGGAGGTCTGAGAAGGAGAGAGGAGGACAATTGAGGAGGAGAAATAGAAATAGAAATAGAAGAGGAGAGGATGCAGGGGGAGGATGGAACAGCAGAAGTGGAGGAAGAGGAAGCTTGAGGATGTGGTCCGAGGCAGCCTGGCATCTTCTTGGGTCTTTGCCCACTGTCTGGCATTGCATGGCAGTTTAATAATGATCCTGGCATGCTTTGCAAATTTCAGCACTCACCATCCAGCGCCACGCAGCGAGGAGGGCTCTCTCTTTTAAGTCTGTCCTTGTCCTAATCCAGCCCTTGGGCACAGTAGATCCAAGACATACACAGAAGAGCTACCGCGGTTGTGACAGGTGGCACTGAGGCCTGAGTCCCGAGTGAGGCAGAACTGGCTGGAGGGCTGAACTCACTCCCAGGACCCGTCCACATCCTAGCGTGGATTTGTTCTCTGGGTTACGTCTGTGCTTTACCCGGGAAGGTTCGAGCGGACTTTAAGTTTGAAGCTTGGTGGAAGCAAAGTGTCTACTGAAATGCTTACTGGGGTGGAGGAGTTCTGAAGGCTGGAGCAATAGGAGGCCACCCACATCTTCTTGTGTGTAACTCTATGGCGTGATTGATATAGTCGCACCCCATTACCTAGCTTTGGTCAATCCTGACTTTTTTTTTTTATCATGAACGAATGCAAAAACTAAAGAAGAAAGGATGAAAGGATTTTATTGTTGCTTAACATCTTTACCTGTGTCACAAGATTTTAAGTTTATCAGTTTAGCGATCACTTGACAATGCAGAGTGAGTGCTACTCACAGGTCACCTGACACTCCTGGTTGGTCCGGAAATACCCCACGAGGCCTTCAGAGTGTTTCTGAAGACCCTTCTTATTATGAAACGATTATGCCAAAATAGACCCAGCAAACATAACCCCCCAGGATTATGGGGAAGATGCTGACGTCTCCATCTGAAAGAAAGTGAGAATGTAAGACTTCCCTCCACAGAACTGTCCCTGATGTGTGTGTGTGTCATCTGTTGCTATCTTGCTAGTTTTTGCCATCCACAGAGAAGCCAGTGCTTCAAGTATCATTCGGTACAATGGAGCCAAATTTCAATGAAGCTGGGGAAGACGTAAATGCATCCATCCAGGCAGGCCACCAAGGAGGCTCGTGAAGTACCAGCCTGGGGACTCCAGTGAGCTTGGTTACTGCCACTTACACATTTGCTGGGTGAGTGGCCTGGTCACCTTTAGATATGAACTTGTCAATGATTCCACGTTAAATCAGACTCCACCGAGGCACCGAGAAGCCATTGCTCTCCCTGGCAGGATGAGTCCTTAACTGGTGGCTCCTGTCCTTGCTTCATTTTGAATGTAAAACAAGTGCTTGGAATCACAGCTCCATTCAACAGACCGAGGGCATCTTTCCATTTAATTACACTTTTCCTTGCTGGTACACAGAAAGGTGCTGGGTTACCTTGTTTTTTTTCACAAGACAATGCCAGTGTCCTGGGATAGATAGATGATAGGTAGATGGATGGATGGGTAGATAAATAGATAGATAGATAGGTGGACATACATGGATAGGTGGACTGTATCAGTCAAGGACCTGCAGAGTAAAAATTCCTGTGATAAATCTCTCTCTCTCTCTCTCTCTCACTGTCACAGGAATTTGCTCATATGCGCTGTGGTCAGAAAGTCCCAGGAGCTGCTGTCTGCAAGCAGATGTGGGAAAGTTGGTGCTGTAATTCAGTTTGAATCCAAAGGCTTGGAAGCCAGGGGAGCCTGTAGTCAAAGGCCTGAAGGCTGAGGAAGGGGTGGTGGGTAAAGGGGGTTGGTGATGCTGTCAGTCTCTAAGGCCCAGGGAGCCAGGTACTCGATGTCAGAGGGGAGGAGGAGCCCGAGGAGGGAGGCCAAGCCTGCGTGTCCTCTGCAGCAGTGTTCAGACGGATGAAGCCCACCCACTTTAGTGCGGGTGATCTACTTTGCTCAGTCCACCAGTTCAAGGGCAAGTCTCCCCACTGACACCAAGAATAACAAATGATGTATCAAACCAGCTCCCTGGCCATCCGTCAGCCCAGTCAAGCTGGCACATAGACTTAGCTGTCACATATATGGTGACGTTATGGCTTGAATCTCAAATGATCCCTGAAAGTGCTGTCGGACATGGTGAAACCGTTAGGTGCTCGTTTTGGGACCTGGCCCCTTCTCTCTTGGCTTCACCATGAGGCGAGCAGCTCTGTTGTGCCTCATCTTCCCTTCCACAGTATGCTGCTTCGCCACAGGCCCAGAAGCTACAGAGCCAAGTGACCCTGGACAGAACCCCTGCAGCCACGAGCCAAAGTGCATCTTTCCTCCTTGAAGCTGAATGCCCTCAGGTATTTTGTCGTAGTGACAGAAGGTTGACTAACACACAAACACACGTGTGTACACACATGCACACACGTGTGTGTAGTCAGTAACACTTCTGTTCATTAATTTGCATATGTAACTTCAAGTAGAGAGCAAAACACAGTGGAGAGCTTATGACACTGAAGATCCCCAAATTCAAGACATTTCCAGGATATGGTGGCTTTGAATCAGGCAGGCTTGGGTTAAGAGAGTAGATCTACATTGTTGAGCCGGTCTCCCTCTTGGATCTTCTACTTCTTCTTCAGTAAAAACTTGCTAATAGTTGAGGCAGTTTTAATATGATACTTCACACCAGGGGGTGCGCAAAATCTACCATTTCTTTTTCAACTTTTTAAGGATTATTATGTTAAATGCTAACATTTAACATCAGTGTTTTGGCTAACTTAATTTGTAGTTCATGATTTACAACCCATACCTCTTAAATCTTTTCCCGTTATGTGTTACAGCAAAGATCATGTAATATGCACATTTAACTCGTGAGAACTTAATTGCACACAAGACGGGAGAAAACCAGCATTGGTGGTTTCCATAGTCACGTTCCTCAACAAAATGATGCCACCATGCCCCCTTTGCAAAATGTACACCGACTGGGAAGTGTGATGTCCTTCCCTAACAGTCTCTGTTGGTATTTGCCTCTGGCAGCAGCAATGCGACTTTATTGTTCAAGTATACATTTTTAAATATGATAAAACCTCCAAATAGGAGCTAGCTACTTTGTTGGTCAACTGAAGTTCTTTTGCTTTTTGTTTTGTGGTTCTGGGGGTGAGCCCAGAGCCTCACTCATGCTTGACAAAGGCCTCAACACTGAGCTGCAGTCCCCAGGCAAGAGAAGCTTAGAGTTGCAGTGGGGGGTGGGGGGGCTGAATTTTCTTTGAATCTGCAGATAGTTGAAATGTCAGTCTTTTACATGGTAGACCTTACTCAACTTTCTTGGTTACCAAAGGGCTTTTCGAGGATGCGTTTTGCACCCTTCCAATGTACAACTCCATTTTTGCCCTAGACTTCAGAACCTAACCCCTTGTAATACATGCATCTGCAGCACGTGCAGCTATGCCAAGCTCCCATCGCTTGACACTTTCAAGTACAGTTGCTCCCTCTTATCTGCAGAGTTTCCGAAACCCCTGTGGATGCTTGAGACCATGAGCAATGCCTGATCCTGTGTATGCTTTGTCCTGTACATGCACACAAGGGATAAAATTTAACTTATGCATTAGGCACAGTAAGAGATGAAAAATAATAATTGTAATGAAACAATTATAACAGTATGTTTTAATAAAAGCTATGCGAATATGGTCTCTCTCAAAAATACCTTATTACACTGCACTCGTCCTTCTTCAGTGATTATGTGAGCTGGCACAGTGCCTGTTTATGACATGAAGTCAGATGGATGATGCAGGCATGGTGACGCAGTGTTGGGCTCTGGCTGAACTCCTGATGGCACATTAGAAAGAGGAGCATTTGCTTCAAACGATCCTGGATCACTGAGTCATGATGTCGGTGGTTGAAAGTCAGGAGCAGCCAGTGTTGATGACTGAGGACTCTGAATATTCAAAGGTTTTTGTCATTTCACCTCTCAAAATTCTTGCATTGTCTCACACATGAAATTTTGGAGGGTACCACACATCTAAACCATGGCTTTTATGTCATGAGCTGCTTTGCTCATGAACAGATTTTTTTTTTCTCAAAATATAGAAGTCTTGTAAAATGGACTCAGCAATGGATAGAATAATGTGAGTAACCAGCAACCATTTAGAAATCTAGTCAGTGCTGCCAGGAACAATGGTACATGCCTGTAATTCCAGCAACTCAGGAGGCTGAGGCTGGAGGATTGCAAGTTCAAAGCCAGCCTCAGCAATTTAGCGAGACCCTGTCTGAAAATACAATATAAAAAGCCTGGGGATGTGGCTCAGTGGTTAAGCATCCCTGGGTTCAATTCCTAGTACTAAAGAAATAAATTGAAAAAAATCCAGCCAGTGCTTAGTGATAATTTTTTTTACTTGGTGGTTCATTTTTCTTTGGCACAGCAGAGTTTTTAGTGGCTTGTGTCCTGCCACTGATGAAGTGGCCACCTGGGGTATCCTGCAAGCCATTCCTAATCGTTTGTCTATGACACGTCCATCACTGTTGCTTCCACACACCTAACTGGACACCCAATCCAGAATTAAAATTTACATTTGTGTACCCATGTTGCTCCTGGAACTGGTCTAGACTCTGGGGAGGTAGGAATGGACGAAATGGAAAGCAAGACAGAACCCATTGCTCTCGTGCACCTGATCTTCTTTAATTTTTGGAAAACGTGCCTGGACGACGGGGCCCCCATTTTCTGAAATGGGGCCACATCCCATAGCTCTCACATCACTTGGCTCAGAATTTGTCATCTGTCTCCTGGCCCCACAGTGCTGAGGTCTCAGCACGCCTTGCCTCTGCACCCCCCCATCCAGCAATGCACGGATAGAGGACATCGGCAAAGCGTTGTGCACCACTCCTGTACGCCTGCCAGCTTTCCTTTCTTGTAACTGTTGCCTACACCATGCCGTATAGCAATTACTTTAGTAATTATAGGTGATCTAGAGATGAGTTAAATATGCAGGAGGGTGTCGGTAAGTTAGGTCAATACTATGCCATTTTTAATAAGACATTAAAATTGCAGATTTTGATACCCACAGGATCCTTAATTCAATTCCACTCAGACACAGAAGGACTTGTAATGAATAAAAATCAATACACACTACCAGAAACTGTACGTTCAAAGCTGGGCCAGGCCTAGAGGATTAGGTTGGTGGTTAGAATCCTGGAGCGGAGAACTCTAATCCTGTCCCCAGTTGAAATACGCCTGTTCGGGTCTTCTCCAGTGGCCTGTGAGCTGGTGACAAGCGCTGAAGGTACTGTGGATCCACAGGGTGGGAGCCTGTAGCAGTGTTTTGGTTTTTTTCTGCCCAGGACACAACAGTGGGGAGGCTTCATGGGCAACACCCTGTTCCAAGAGGCCATCACTGCGTGATCCAGGCACTCCATAATGCTAGCCCCAGGGTCACATAACCACCCATGAGGTTTTAGAAAACAGGCAAGAGCAGTTCTAGGTGGCCTAAGAGGACATTTTAAAACATGGTTAGCTTGAAAGAATGAACCTGGAGCACGGTCAACTGATTTATATTTGGATCACTGATTTTCCAGCCTCACGGTGGGCGCTTGTGTTCTGTGCTGTCTCTGCTACACCTACTTTCTGAGGTTGCCAGTGATCTCCTCCCATCCCAGCTCTCTCCACTCCTCCACTGCCCTTCTAAGGGAGGAAGAGTAACGTCATCAGATGAATACCCTCTCATAGGAGTCACTTTAAATGACGCATGGCCAGGCCTTGTGGGTTTACAGCCTCTGCCTTCACAGACCACGTGCTGCCTCCTGATGAAGCATGAGGATAGTCCTTTGAATCCAGATCATGGATGGAAATCTCGTGCTTTTAAGGGATGAGATGGGAAGCATAGGATGGTGACCCCACTTATCCGTGGGGCTCAGAAGGAATCCCTTCCTGCTATGTGGGAATCCTCTGTGATAAGAATGGACCCTGGGCTGGAGCAGTGGCTCGGGGTTTACAGCACTTGCCCAGCATGCTCAAGTACATGAGTTCAAACCCCAGCACCACGTACACAACGAAGTCTCAGAGCAAAGAAAGCCACATGAAAAATGAAATAAAATCAATTTTCTCTCTCTCTCTCTCTCACTGTCCCTCTCTCTTAAAAAAAAGAAAAAAGTAGAAAGAATGGACCCTGGAAGCAGGCAATGCGTTAGGGTAGCAGGGGAATTTGGAGGCAAACTGAAGACCCACGACCTTACCATACAGGCCTTATTTCTGTCCTAGGGCCCCCACCCCCAGGAGCAGGAACCTATCCGGAGGAGACTCTAGGGCAAGGGGCTAAATCCCCAGAAGGGATAAGAAAGCTAAGTGTTATTATTGAAAGGCCCCTTCCTCTATGACTAGGTGAGAGTTGTGCGTAATTTTCTTTTCCACACTGCAGTTTTGACCTAGAACTAGCCTTAAAAATTGCTCTTAAAATTAGTTGGGTAGAGGATCATCTTTTTCTTGTCTCTGAAACAGCTTAATAAGAGATGGATTATTTATCTGCTCCTTGAAAGTTTGAAAAAATGTAATTTACAAAATCATCTGGGCCTGACATTTTGTGGGTGGATGGGTGCCTGGGGACTTTGAGCACTGATTGAAATTTTAAATTGGTTGTTGATTACTCATGTTTTCCTATCCATCACAGAGTCAATTTTAGAAACTTATGTATTTAAAAAATACCCACCCCAGCTAAGCTTTAAAATCTCTTGGAATAAATTTTTTCTCAGTGTCTATCACTTTGGTCCTCCTTTTTATTGTTGAAACATACTTTTTATTTTTTTCTAGCTATCCCTATTTATTTTGTTAGTTTCTTTTTCTTTTTTACAGTACTGATGTTAGTTTTGGGGACTGTCCTGCAAGATGAATCTTTTCTAGATTTCTAACTGTGGGCCCAAGCTGGGTCTAAACCTGTCATGGCCAAGTGTGTGGGAAGGACTGCACAGCACTGTCTGAAGATGTGGATTCAAGAACAGCTCTTGCCAGGAAGTCTGATGGAGCCAAGGTTAAGTACCAGGGGAAAAGTCAGGGGACTTGCTGTCCACATCCTTCCATTGACCACAGAGGGGCTACAGGGGCACCAGAGGGAGCGTCCTGCTCTCGGGGAGGGCCACTTCCTCTTGTGTCTTATTTCCACCGGGTGAGGGTGGGAAAGAGGCATCCGTGGTGGCATAAGCAGGATGCTGGACACCAGTCTGTCTGAATTTGGGGTCCCTCGTTATCGATCTACCTTGTGGGGGCTGTGCAGTATTATTGTCCTGGGAAGTCAGATTCGTGAGCTTCCCTTCTGCTGGAAGAACAGGGGGAAAGAACTCATCTGGTTTCAACTAGCTCATTTCCAGAGAAGTCAGGGCATTGGGGGGGGTGAGGTCACTTCATGTGCCAGGCTCTGCTTCTGGACACATATTACAGTCTCCTACCTGCATCCCCACGCTGCCCGTGTCCCCTGACTTTACTACGTGCATTTCCAGGTTTTGTGCTGCCATTTTTGATCGTTTGTCTTTCTTCTTTTAAAGCATCACTCTTCATCACTATGAATGTGGGAGGACTTTTAAAAAATAACCTTTTTATCTTTCAACAGTTTTGGACTTACGGAAAAATTGCAAAGGTAGTACAAAGAGTTCCCATAATTCTGTGCCCTGTATAGAGCTTCCTCTTGCAGTAACAGCTTAGGTACGGTGATTTATTAACAGCAGATCACATTCCGCCTTTATTCAGACTTCCTTCGTTTTTGCATAATGTTCTTTTTCAGTCCCAGGATCCCAACCAGGGTAGAGCGTTAAATTTAAGTCTCACTTGTTCTAGCCTCCTCTTATTGACAGTTCCTAGGATTTCCCTTGTTTTTCATGACCGTGACAGCTTTGAGGAGTATGGGTTAGGGATTTTGTAGAAAGTTATTTACCTAGGATTGACCTATTTTTTTTTTTTTCATGACTAGAGTTGTGGGTTTTGGGGAGGAAGACTACAGATCATTCTCATCGCTCCTACCAAGAGTGAGAACTCTCCACATCAGCAGAAATAAAGTCATTCCTCTCTCTGGAACTGATCGCTGTGGTTGTGGACCTTGAACACCCGGCCGAGGTAGCATTTGCAGGTTTCTCTACCATGAAGTTGCTCTTTTTCTCTCCCTTTCCACACTGCACTCTTTGGAAGGACATTGCCACACATGCCTCCCACAAAGAGACTGGAGAATCGTATCCCATCTCCTCAATGGTGTGGAATTTACATCAATTATTTGCAATCTTCCACAGGAGGTACCTCTGATCTCCCATGTATTTATTTCATCATTCAACTTGCTTACATCAGAATGGAGCTGTGGATGCTTAATTCATACTGTGGATTGTGATCCGATGCTAATTTATTTATTTGTTGTTCACATTTTTTCCGGGTCTGGCCATTTGGGAGCTCTTTCAGTTGGTTCTTGTGTTCCTCTGACTTCCCCTGTGCCCCCAGTGGTGTAACTTTTTTTTTTTAATGCTTTCTTACTTTCAGGCAATAAAAGTGCTCCAGGATTATCTTGCATGCGTTTTGTGTCCCAGTCCTAGAAGGAATCATTTCTCCAAGGAGCCCAGTTCCTCTTGCTGACGAATGGATTTAGAAACTGCATCTGGATGCTAGAGTGGGATGTCACTATTTTTAGACCCTCTCAGCTGACAAAGCAAGGAGATGTATGTGTGTTTTCCCAGCCCCTCTATGAACACAGATGTGGAATATTTCTATCTGTATCCATGTCTATGAAGCTGGACCTGAGTGCCGCTGATGTCTCTGACTTCAATCCAGGTTGCGTAGATCATTCTACCTTATTTCCTTGCTTATGTGTAACCTTCCACTGCAACACCAAGAAAACCTAGATCCTGCTGTCTGTCACCCTTTTACTCAATGCTCCATTCCAGTCTGCATGCACACATAGCAGTGTCAGACTTGAAAACCCAAATCCCGGTGGGAAACAACTTCACCAACTGGAGCAGTGCTCTGGGCAGTTTCTTGGCCTCCAGTCTTAAGACTCTGCTCCTTTCTAGTTACTTAGATCAGCAGCTTTTCCCTTTCACTGGGGTTGTTTCATGCATTTGGAATATAATTTGATTTTTTGTCACATTCTGCAGTCCTTCCTTCCTACACAGGTTATAAAATCACTTTTTTGAACCATAAATATGCATCGTGAGTGACATCAACCGAAAATATAATTGGATGAACTCTGACAAATGCAGATTGGCATTGCCCAGAACCCGCTGTCACAGTCCAGACATATAATAGTCCCCCTCAATCTCAAATGCTTCCTTTACCACCCACCCTATCTCCACCGCTGGCTACTGCTGCTATACGTTAGCTTACCATAAATCAGATTGCACTTTGAATTATATTGAGATTCATCTGTAGTTTTGTGTGCATCAGTAATTTACTCCTTGGGAAAATAAAATCCAGTATTCGGTTGTGTGGCTACCACCCAGCTTATCTGTCCTTTCCCTGTTGAAGAGTGTTTGGTTTGTTTAGACTTTTTAGCTATCCTGGATGAACACAGCTGCTATGAACACATGCACAGGCACCTGAGTGGGCCTGACATTTCTTTCTCTCTTGGGTAAATAACTTGGAGTTCAATGTTGGGGTCATGCGGTAGGTATAGGTTTTACTTTAAGAAAAGGTCAAAAACTTTTCCAAATTGATTGTATCATTTTAATCCCCGCCAGCAGCACTTAGGAGCCATCACATCTCCTTCCTTTGCCTTTGACCTTCCTGTGTCCCTTTCAGAAGAACCTTGTGTTTTCATTAGGCCACCTGGAGAATCTCATCATCTCAAAATCCTAGCTTAAAAATCACAGCAGAACAGCTTTATTGGTGCATTCCTGGTATAGGTGAATTGCAGACATTTCATATTTAATGTTTGCAATTTGCATATACCCCTGAAGCCATCACCTCCATCCATATAATAGCTTTCCGTCAAAGTTCCCTGGTGTCCCTTCATCTCTGAGGTCTTTAACTTAATCTCATCTTCCAAGTCCCCTTTGCCACCTAAGGTAACTTTCACGGATTCCAGAGATTACAATGTAGACATCTCTGGGGAGTCATTCAGTTCACACAGACCCTGACTCCTCAGTCAGAGCCGTCTCAAAGATTGTGTGGCCAATAGTTCACCTCCCCCACCAGTGTTTCCGAAGAAACAGCTCAGGGATTGGAGTGGCTGGAGTGCAACGAGTATGCTGGTGTGCAGCCCACAGCAGAAAGAGCCAGGAGGTTAATGGGGCAACCGGATCATGTGGCTCCTTCTCAGGCAATGCGAGACCCCTGTCTTCACCTAGAGTAGATGGGAAGAAAGCAGAGGGTCTTTGAGCAGAACAATGACCAAATCTGACATCCTTTTTAACAATCTTATTCTGGCTATTATACCCAAAGGAGGGCAAGAGCAGAAGGAGAAGAATTAGGAGGTTCTCATAATACCAGGGAAGTAGGGGGACAGCTGGGGTCAACATGGAAGGGATAGGGTGGTCGTGGAGTGGTCATTTTCTTTCTGCAGACTGAAGACAGGGCCAGAGGTTCGCTGGTGGGTTGAATATCAGAATTGAAAGAAAGAGAGGGTGTGATAATGATTCCAAATTTTTGTCCTTTTTCTCAAGCCATTAGAACAAGCAGTTCAAATCTGTGACATGGGGAAAGCTGCTGGAAAAGTGGTTTGGAGGGAGAAGATTAGATCTTCAATTTTGTACTCGTTAAGCTGAGGTGTCTATAAGGCAAGCTTACAGAGATATCATGGAAACAACTGGGTAAGTGATGGAGCTGGGTGAAGAAGGCAGGGCTGAGGGGCTAGGGCGGTGGCTCAGCAGTTGTGCTTGCCTGGCATGCGCAAGGGCACTGGTTTGAACCCCAGCACCCCATATACAACAAAGTGTTGAAGCAACGAAAGCCACATGAAAAACTAAATAAAATTGATTTCCTCTTTCTCTCTCATTGTTCCTCTCTCTAAAAACAAAGGCAGGTCTGAGGACATGAATTTTGATATTGCCAACATAGGTGTGATTTCAGTCATGCCGCTGGACACATCTCTAAAGAGCAAGAATATATATGGCAAAGAAGACCAGACCAGGGACAGAATCCTAGAATTCTCCAACATTTAGTGGTCAGGGAGAGAAGAACCCAGAAAGACAGACCAAGAAGCTGTGACTTCTAAGGTTGGAGGAAAACCAAAACAGTGTGCTGTCTTTGGAGATAGCAGAAGAAAACGTTTCAAGGGTCCAGGAGTGATTAGCCACCAGGTAAGGTTCAGATTGAAAATGGGTCCCCGGATGTAGCAATGTGAAGGTTCCATGACCTTGATAAGAGCAATTTTGACAAAGTTGGGGAAGTGGGTGCAAAAATCTGATCACAATAGTTTTGAGAGATGGTGGAGAGACGGGAATTGCTAACACCCTTTCAAAGTGTTTGTCACTAAGGAAGGAATAAATAGGGTGGCATCTAAGGGTGCTGGGAGGTCAAAATAGGGTTGCTTTGGTGGTAGAAAAACAATGTTTGGAGAAGATCCAGTAGGCAGGGAAGGATCCAATACAGAGGAGGAAAACATGGTGAAGAAGGGAGGGCACTACTGCTGGAGCGAGTCCCTGAGCAGGCAAGAGGGTGGGTCCCAGCTGGAAGCAGGCTTCCATTCCACAGGCTGTCCTAACTAGGAGCACAGAGAGCACCCACATTTTGATCTTACCTACTTCAAAAAAATCACACATTAAGGCAGCGATCTTTCACTAACAGCAAATCTGGCACCTTATTTTAGAAAATCGGAACCCAGGAAATTGACTTACATATGACTATTAGGTATCAACCAAGAAATAAAAAATGAAGAGAAGACCTCCTTGTATGAGATAGATGTCTCCACCCTTATTCATGCCTGCCTTTCCGAGTGAGGCTGTGGCGCAGAGAATTATGCAATTTGCTGAGGTCACACAGTAGTGGGACCAGGGCTTAGAATAAGGATTGTTTGCCTCGAGGGTTCAACTCTTTCCAGTGAGGGATGAGTAAATGCTTATAGCACTTGGAAACCAAAGAAACTTTGAAACAGAAATGGTAAGTAGTTTTGCTAACATTTACAACCTCTATGAATTGTTCTCCAGATTTTCAAAGGCAGAATATATTGTTTTTCTTCTCATGATTTCTAAAACACTGTATAATAGCTTCTGTTTTCAAGTACACTTTACTTTTTAGCATAGTTCCTAGAAAATTGAGCTGAAGGCATAGGGAGCTCCCATGTATCCCCTGCCTTCCCACACCCCTCAGGCTCCCCGATGTCAACATCCTGACCTGGAGCGGTGCATTTGCTGCAACCAGGGCACCCACACACTGTCTTTACTCCATGTCCCTGGGTCCCCCTGGGGCTAATTCTTGGCAGTGTGCATTCTGCAGGTTGGGATGATGCCTAATTCATGCACTCATTTTGGTAGTACTGTGCAGACTGGTTTCACTGCCCGAAAGACCCTCTGTGGGGGCACATTCAGCCCTCCTCCAACACACGGAAGTAGTGATCTTTTTTCTGCTTCTATAATTTTGTCTTTTCTAGAATGCCATATAGTTGGAATCATAGTGTGTAGCCTTTTGATTAGCTTCTTTCACTTATAATTAAATAATTAACAATTAATTATTAATCAGTGCACTTAATTTTCCTCCAGGTCTTTCCACAGCTTTGTTACAGAGCTCTTTTTGAGTCCTATAATGCTGCACTACCATCCTTGCTAACCACCTCTCCCCCCTGGTGGAATTTCTTGAGGGTGGTAATGTCTCATTTTTAGGATTCCCTATTTTCATTAAGTTCTTGGCACGTATTAGATAAGCAGTTAAGGTTAGATGGATGACTTAATACATGAATGACTGAGTAGATGGATGATGAAGCCACAGCTAGTCTGTGGGATGAAGAGCCAAATTTCTTGCTGCTGAACCCAGATTCCTTAATGCAGACAAACCTGACCAGATGGTTTGCAAAAAGGCAAGACCCAGGAAGATTGCAAACACACAAGGTACCTTGGGAGTTTTTGTTTTGTTTTTATTAGATGTATATAGATATACAATTGAGGGGGAAACATTATCAAGCATTCAAGAACCATTGTATATATACTTAGTTATCCAGGGCTAATGCCATATCATGGATGCCCAGCTTGGGTTCCATCTGTTTCTGTTTCCCCCAGAAGAACTCCTGAGTTAAATGGATATCTCGTGGAGGACAGAGATCTCCTTCTGAGATGGTTCCCCCATATTCCCACCCTCCAGTCTCCTAGGAGTTCTTCCTACACACCCCCACCCTGGCCTTGGGCGTTTTGAGAAAGAAAAACAACAACATGAAAAGACAACTTGCAGATTAAATAGTAAATGTATCTTCATCATGGTGGTAGTTTTTCTTGAAGCAATTGTATTGCAAAATTTTGCATGACTTACATGAATGAGAAAGAATGTGTATGTGTGTGTCTGTGTGTGTGTGTGTGTGTGTGTGTGTTTAAATTACCACTTTCTGCTTCCTCTTCCACTGGGAAATTAGAACCTTAATTACGAGCGCTTAACTACACACTATGGTTTGAATGTGTTCCCTCCAAAATTCAGATATTGAAACTTAATGGCCAGTGTGATTATTCCATGGAGGCTCTTCCCTCTTGAATGGGATTAGGACTTATAAAAGAGACTTCCTGTGGGGTTCAGATCTCCTGCCCCTTTGCCTTCCACCAGGTGAGGACACAGCCCTCCTCCTCTCCAGAGAGCCATCAAGAAGCCACCAGCTTGGAAGAAGGGAGCAGCCCTCCCAGACTGAACCTGTTGGTGATTCGATTCTGGATGTCTCTGCTTGTAGAACTCTGAGACAATGAAGTCCTGTTTTTAAATGATCCAGTCTGGGATATTTTGTCATAGAAGCACAAAGGGACTGAGATACCATATGTTATACTTTCTTGTGTTGAAAATACTTTCAGTATACCTTCAAATGTTACCTAACAAAGACCTAAAGGACAATAGGGACATTCACATGGCACACAAAAATGCAACAAAGCTCTAGGTTTTCAACAGGTGCTCTGCATAAGAATACAAGTGGACCCTGTGGACAGGAATCTGGTCTGACTCGAGATCAATGTGTTTGTGTCACCCAGTGTAATACCAGGCACAGAGCAGTCAGTAATAAATTCTCTGAGTTCATAGAAAATGAGCTCTGCAAACATGGAGGCCTCGTCATTGTGAGAGGCGTGAGGTACAGTAGAAACAGCTCTGGCCTGGGGGACACACTTGTACTGGTGTCTTCTGCTACTCCGTCACCCACTCCAGCCCTTCAGTACCTTGCTCTGCTGTCTTGCTCTCAGCTTTCAGATGGGTACAGCCAGTGGAGGGGTGAAAGGTCAGAAGGAGGGCAGGTGGAGGATGAGGTCAGGGTACTAAACGACTTGATCCTTCCCTGTAGTGTTTCTAGTGATAGCTGTATCTCTTAGGCAAAGGCCACGATTCCTGTCACCTGCCCCAACCTGCTAACATTCCAGATCTACAGTTGGCGAAGTTGATTCTCTCCTCAGGGTACTACTTTGTTCCTGTGACTTCCCAACAGCCTGCTCGTGACTTTGCAAAAAGACCTTTGATGAAAATTTTCTCAAATTGCCCAAATTGGACATTGCCACCATTTCTTATATGGGCCTGCACCTGGACTTGTTATTAGGGAACATGTGGCTTCCTGTGATAGAAACCTGCTTGCACATATCAAAGACATTAATGCAATGGGACGCTACTGGGATGCTTCCAGAGCCTGGGGCAGAGCAAGCAGAGCTTCACCCATGGGCTGGAACTGGATCTGTGCCCCTGGGTCTGAACGGGCCATTCACGGCTGCTTCCCTCTGCACCCCTGCCACCGCCACTGACTTAGCTGGCTTTTCTGGTTTCCCCAGTGGAAGTGATCCATCCTCCCCTTCATTCACAAGTCTACATGTTCTTTCTTCTTCTTCTTTTCTTTTGAGGGGAGGGAGAGAATCAATATTTATTTATTTTTTCATCTGATTTTTGTTCCTCCAACACTTAGTTGTGTACGTGGTGCTGGGGTTTGAACCCGGGTCCTCGTGCTTGCCAGGCAAGCCTGACACCCCTGAGCCACCGCTCCAGTCCAGTTTACATTAACACCAATGACTCACAAAGGCTGGCAGTGGCTCTTAGGACTGGGTATTCTTGGGCTGTCTCAGATAGGGCCAGCACTCACCCTTGTCCAGCTAGCCATGGCCAGGGCTGTGTTGTGCTGATTCTGCCTTCATGATAAGGAAGCTGGCACAAATAACCATAGCGTTTGTGGAGTTCTTCTGGTGGTAGGACTAGAGCTTAGTATAAGAATGCTCTCTCCAGAGGTGATGAGTAATTAGCCATAGCATTTGGATTCTGAATAAGAATTGAGAAATGGAAACACTGAGCAGTTTGGCTAAGCTGTCCAAAGAATAAGGCAGGTTGCTCCTGGTATGGGGTAGGAAGTGGTCTACTGTGCTTGCGGGCATGCTCACAGGTGTCCCCTGTGAGAGAGGCGAGAGAGAGTCGCTGTTCGACCTCCTGCGCAACCCCCCGGTTGTGGCCACTCATCACGTGTGGACAGGACTGTGCTTTGAGCTGGCTCAGTCTTCCACGCGCTGTGAGAGTGAAGCCTGCTGTCTGCTACTCATCAAGAAGATCATCTCGTAAGGCGATGGAACAAATGTACAGATCACTCCTGCTTCAATGTGTATTTTAGAAGTATTTTTCTTTGGGAATGTCAATTATAAGGACTGTTTCCCTCCATTTTCCCTCCATGCATGGCCTATAGTCACCAAAATAAGAACCCAGCTGGGTCTATGTATGCTATGGTAGCTCCCCGTTTAATGATAACACCACACCTAAGTTAGCTAAAAATGCTTTTCCAAATACCCCAGGCTTCTCCCTGTGTGGAAACTCAGATTTCCCACATTAACTTTACCTCCCACCTCAAAGGGAAGAAACACTGGGTTAGAAATGGGACCCACACCTGGCCCGGAGGTAAGTTCTGTTTAAGTAAGGCCTGGGTTGAAGTGCTGAGGAGGGGGTAGTGGGAGCTGTGGGTGGGGAGGCCATGTAACTAGGCCATGGGGTCCTTTTGATCACTCCTAGGTTTGAGATGGTTAGAGGAGGGGAGTGGGTGGGATGGACCTCCTTTGTGTTTCTGTACTTAGCCCAGTGACCAGCAAGGTCAAATCTCTTTTCATATGCACGTTTACTGTTTGGATATCTTATTTAGAGGAATATCTATCCAAATTCTTTGCCCACTTAAAAAATGAGATTATTTGTCCTTTTATTATTGAGCAGTATGAGTTTCTTTTTAACGTGTTCTGGATAATAGGCCCTTATCAGATGCATGAATTGTACACGCTTTCTGCCATTTTGTTATCTGTGTTTTCACCTCCTTGTGTCAAAAATAAAATCAGATCAAAATTTTAAAATGCAGAAGTGGATTGTACATACAAAAGAGCAGTTACTAAACCAGGAGACTCCATGCTGCCGACAGAGGGGAGACAGCAGCTACAGTGCAGCTTTTAAAGTATAAATGGGAAGGTGGTCTGGCCTTGTCCTTGACTGGCTGTTATACGTTAGTGTTCTTTGTATGGCTGATGGGCCCACAGCTGGCTTTATTTCACTATGTCATGCTGACAAGGACGTGTGTCTCATTTGTGATTAGAGCTAGAGGTTAGGGGAAATGTTAACAGTGGGTTGGTCTAGCCTTATCTTTTAGGACTAAAGCTTCTAGAACCATTTTTATAGGTCTTTTTGTAGCATTTCCAAATTCCCAACATAGAGTAATATTTGGGATTGGGAATAAGTAATCAGAGTTCTTAAAATCCTAAATTATTCAGTATTTTTGTTACAATTCATTTATAAGTTATTAAATAATAATGAATGACCCTAATGAGCATTCAATTTCCTGTGATAAAGTTATACTAAGTTTCAGAGTATTTTTGGTTTAAAGATTATATAATAATAATGCATGGTTAATTATCAGTATAAACTAGTATGACAAGATTGCTTATTGTAATATCTTGCAAATATACTTTAGGAAACTTTAACCCACAGTAAATGTCAAATATACATTTTAAATATTGAATTTCAATATCACAAAGAATTAAAAGTTATTTTTAAACTGAAACTTTTATGCATTCAAACCTCATCAGCCGTACATGGTTATCCTAATCTTGGATTCATGATAGAACTTCAAGATGTAACATTTTCTTTCATTTTTGTCACGATACTGGCTGAATCACTGGTCGCTGCTGGAAGTACTTTCAGTCTGGGCATTGGGGTTCCTGTTGCTTCATATCAGCCCATTTCATGTTTGTAAACAAGGAAAACATTTTAAAGACAATGTTTTGTCTGCTTGCTGTGGGGTTGGTTTGGTCATTGCGAGTGCTTTTGCTTTTGCTGGTTCAGATTTAGATGCATTTCTGAGAGCCTGTTGTGGGATTTCAGGGCATTTCACATCTGCTCCTCTTTGCGTTCCTTTTGTAAAGTGTTTATAAAGAGCTGTAGCCTATAGCCAGCACTGTCAACGCTGAAAATTCCAGCAAAGCACGATTCGGACCTTCCAGCAAGGTTAACAGCACTGTTCCGTAGAATCATGTCAGTATTGCCAATTTCTGGACTTCTTTTGCTTCCAAAATTTGCTGTTTCATGGAACAACACTCCTAGGATTTGAAAGTGTTCTATAATACAACTGCACTAATGTTTATTTAACTTGCAACAATGCAGACAGGGCCATGTACACAACTTGAATGTGGCCATGACTATAATCATACCAGTAAATTCAATCACAGCAGTGTCCCTCCTACAAGTTCTTGCCTGGATCCAGGGACGTGAACTTAGCCCCCTGTTCTGGCCTTTGGCTTGGTTCAGTGGATTTTTTCCAAATCTCCAAAGCCTCTGTACGAATTGTGAAGCTTTAATTTTCGCAGGAGAGTTATAGCACTTTTTGCTATTTTTCTCAGTTGATTTTCCCCCAGAATTGGAAGGTAAGTGGCAAGGAGGAGTTCCTGCATGGGCTGCAGGCTTTCGATGTCCATAGGCACTGACTTCTCTTGAGAATATGCTCAGGAGTGCAATTGCTGGGCTATCAGGTGAGCTCAGAATCCCAGTACTTACCAAAGCTGGAAGTTTAATTCAAACTCCTATTAGGGAGGGAAGGGAGTTTCATTGCTACATCAAAAACAACCAACCCCATTATTGTGAGTCTTTAGTTTTACTTTTACTGGTGAGTATGTTGTTGTGGTAGTGGTACTCATTATAGTTACAGACTTAAGCCAGTAAACATTATTATTTACATTATTTATTATTATTTATTTGATTACTATCAAATAACATTGGGATCTTAGAGGCAATGCAAATAGCTAAGGTGATATAAGATATATAAATAATTCTATTCTTTTTATAGACTAACACTTACCAGTTATTTGGCCTTCTAAAATCTGGTAAGATTAGCTCAAGCCTCTGTTCCATTCTCTATCTTACTGAGATCAGGCGATTTCCCTAATGCTTCCATGAGTTTCTGAGTTGCCCATCTTCTGTGGGTGCCTTTGGCTCTGACTTCTGCCTGCTCTAAATGCTAGTTCTGTGTTCCACACTATGGTGCAATTTGTCTCCAGTCCTGTCATTGGCCAAAATGGAACCTAGCCCTTTTTCCTTCCTTACACAAACCTTTTGTGTCATGTTTGTGGGAGATTTGGAGAGCTGCGTCTCAAACCAAAAATAACTTAAAATTGAAAAATAAACATTCCTGTTAATAAAAGTCTTTTGGCTGGTCTACCAAGTAATTTGCCATCCCCTCCGCCACTTTCCCCCTCTCTTTTCCTTCTCTTCTTTCTTTATTGCTCCCTTTTCTTCTCAGGGGCAAAGGAAGAGAAACTTTCATTTTCCTATGCATAAGAGCTCAGCTCTGCCCAGCCCCTCTCCTTGAACACATTTCCAAACTTCCCTTTGCAAATCAAAGCATTTGGCTAAGGCTTAGGAATCCTTCTTGTAGGGACGAGCAGGCTCCAGGACAAAGCCCCCTTGTCTTCCCCAGGCTGGAAGCAGATAGTGGCCCCATTCTTCTAGTGCAATAGACAATAAAAGAGAAAACTGGAAGAATATTAACAAATGTCAATATTACCTCTGAATATGATTACTCTAGAATTATTTTTGTTTTCTGAGATTTAACTTTATGCTTTCTAGATTTTCTAAGTAAACATATCATGGTGTCACATCTTCAAGATCAGTTCCTTGAAGGAAACTTGTTCCTTCTTTGGGAACAAGAAAATTACTTCAAGTGTAGCATAGATGCTGAGATCTTGGGAATCAGATGGACCTGGGCTCAAATCCTGCTTCTATTCCTTACAGAGTGGGTCATGTCACCACCAATCCTTACGTAAAGAGAGGATGTGGTCAGCATTGCATCAGATAATATAGTTTAGATGTTTCACCAGTGCCTGCTGTATACCAAGATGAGCCTTGGAACCAAAAAGAGAAATGTCAATGGTTTTGAAGGGATGGCACACCAGTGTGCTGAACTCGATAGTGCCATGTACAATAAAAAAGTAATACATTCCCAAGTATAATCAATGCACAAAAGCTTGAAAAGTATTGACTTAAATATCTATATTTTGATCAATTAATTTTTCCAAAGTATATAGAAGTGACTCTAAGATAATCCTTATGGTCATTTTGTCTTTTTACATTCAATCTCAGGATAACTTCTTGGTGGAAGAAAAAACAGTGGAATTATTGTGGACGTTCCAGACACGCACATCTTCTGTGTTGTATTTCATTTAGCACTTCCTCATCCGTAGAATCGATTGTGAACGATTCAACTGCCTGTGACTTGTGATTGCATAACTATTACATTGTTAAAGCTGATTTTTACTGCCAAGAGTAAATTTTAGTAAGAAAGAAAGCAAGAATTAAGAAATTTAAAGTTCAGTTCTCCTATTATATGAGGGAGAAGGATGCAATAAACATCTTTGTTTGAGGAATACAGTAATCAGGATGGTTGAAGAATCCACCTGATGATCCAACGTCTTTGCAATAAAACTTGTGTGTTCCTGATTTATTAACTTTCACCGATTTCAGTGTGCTCGTGAAAGGCAAGGCAAGTGCCATTATGTACTATATTTCTGGCCAAATTATCAATCCCTCTAATGCCTGTTTTGGGAAAAAAGAGAGGTGAAAGTGTTACTGTCCCTTGGCTTTGTCACCACGAGGCTGTCTCTTCCTTATAGTAAGAAATCTATCTGATTTCTCTCTCTTAATTTTTTTCTGCCTGCATTTCTTTCCTTCCATTTAGTCTCCGTCGCTTTCCTCTTTCCTTATGCTCAGTGATGGATATCTACCTATTAAGAAAATTGGCTGTTTTTTTAAAAAACTATTTTCCTGGAGAAGAAAATAAAGGATGGAGAGGAGCTATTACTATAGGACAGCTTTACAGGAGGTCTGAAGCAGGGAGCGGTGTTGAAAATGCTGTTTTTTGTGGATCTGCCAGACAATTATTAATTGATGCATTAAGCGTTTAATTTTAGCTGCTTTGTGTGGAGGCAATACCACAGGGATGTGTATAAAGGACTTATAAAATCAAATGTGCTTTTTAGTACATCTCATAGTCTCATAGAAAATACAATTTAATATATTAAGAAGGCTATTGGTCATGGGCAGAAACTTATTATTAGAATTGTTCTAGAGCCTCCAGCAAATCAGCATCCTCTGTGTTCCCTGCAGGGAGCACAAACATCTTCACATTAATTAGGAATCAGAGACGGAGGCAGGGACTGCATCAAAATCAAGTCATCAGCTTCTTTTGCTAGCAGCATCAGACACCGGGTCTCTGTCCAGGCTCACCTGAACTGGGAGCTACTGGTGTCAACATTGGTCACAGCTCAGCTCATTTATATTTATGCAGAAATATGAGAAAATGATTCAAAGATGTCTGCTACCATTTTTTGGTTAGGGATTCAGGAATTCCAATTCAGCTTGGGTGAAAAAGTTCTCATTTTAAATGATTATGGCCCCGTAATTCAAAGGATGGGCAACACTATTATGTATAATGCAATTGGTTTTGAGTGTGTTAGCAGATGCTTTGCAAAGCAGGAGACCATTTTACATAGACTATGCTGGATGCTTCTAGAAAATAATTTCTACATCCGGGAAATAAATACCCTAGAAACCTTCTCAATGAGCCATGTCTTCATCTGATCATGGGCCAAATGGTTTAAGGGATCAACTCCCTGGATCAGTTGCTGGGCTGAGATGGGAAAACTTGCATTTGAAACCAAAACATCAGCAGTCGGAGGTCAGGGAAACAATGTTCTCAGAACATGCTTGAATCTTCCATTCAGTGTAGTTGAGAGTCGCTTTCTCCGCTCTCACCCCACTGCTCTCCTCCATCCCAGAGCATAGTTCCTGTTTAGCCCATGGCCCTGGGAACAAGTAACATTTGGTTGCTTATTTGAAAATATTCACGGCAGGTGAAATGTCAGTGAGAAGCACCTCGGGACACCGAAAACAAGGCCTCAATGTTTCTTCATGAGTGTTCATCTGACTGGAACATAGATTGGACATCTTGCGGGGCTGGGCTTGCGGAGCACACTGACTTATCTGTTGTCCCCCTGCCCTTAAGGAGCTTCCACGGAAAGGGAAAAGGTGTGGCAGGTGCACAAGGAATTAGCATCAGGAAAGACTGGGTGAAGCAATGTGGGCAGCACGTCATGTCTCTGAAGGCAATCGCTGCTCAGCTCCCAATGCAGAAGCCTTGAAGCCAATGCAGATTCCATTTTGGAGGTCACCTCAGAGTGACAATTAGGTCGGACCTAGAAAGAGTGTAGCATCAGGTAAGAAATTAGTCAAGAGCACTAGAGAGAAGACAGTGCCAAGAGAAGATGACCGGATGAAGTCCTGCAAAATATCTTCATAGGGTCAGTATTTTCTGATTGGGGTAACCAGATCTGTTTTCCTAAACACTTTGACTTTCATCTTTGAAATCTCACTGGTGAAATAAAGAATCGATCGCATCCACTGCACTTTCTCAGTAGTGCCACTGAATTGTGTATGCAGAGAAAATGAATCCCAAAGGCTTTATTTTTAGCATAGAGCAATTTCAAAAGCTTTAAGGTTCCATGATTGTTAGAAATGCTTGTCACATTTCATTCTATTAAAATGAATTGCTAAAATAGCACTGTATGCAAACCATTGTGAACTTTGGGGCACATAGTTGACAGTAACAGAAAACAATATTTAAGGATATAAATTACTATTTATCAATCAGATGTTTTCCCAGCAGCGTGCTAAAAGATTTACACACACATTATCATTAATCTCACGAAACCCTATGCAGCGAGTGCTAGTTCATGATTTTACACAAGACAAGTTAACGCTGAGACAGGATAAGTAACTTTCCAAAAGCCACGCCATTGCTGTGTGGCAAAGTCAGAAGCAGCCCTTATTAGCACTCTTAAGCATGCCAGCGTACACAGGCATTTACTTGACACTAAGCTAACATCAGGCTGAGAGATGAGAGAGGAAAGCAGGAGACCGTCTTCTGAATGCACACCGTACAGTCCAGAGAGATTTTATTACCTCTCTCTCCTTCAATAAAGCCTCAATTAACTGGTGAGTGCACTTGGATAATGGGCAAATTTAAGTTTCCAGTTAACTAAGGATTATGAAGACAGCTTTTTCTTTAAACCTCGCAACGAACAAGACCGAATCAAGTCTGATCCCTGCAGAGCTGGTGGGATCTCAATGCAATCCAGAAATATCAACAGCACCCCCGTGGGCACCGTCCACCTTGTCAGGCCTTCTGAGTGTCATAGTTGACTTCCTTCTACCAAAGCAGCGAGGGCACCTCCCAACTGCTTTTCCAGAGCTCATAACTCGGAATAAAGGAAAATCAACGCAATCTTGAATAGAATGAGGGTGAAGGAGTCCTAGGACGGAAATGTTGGCTGGCATTGGAAGGAGCTGACAGATGTGGCTTCAGAAAAGAGAAGAGGATCATTTCCTTCAAGAGCTGAAATAAGAGGGAGCACTGTGACAGCCACAACCACACACCCAATGCATTGCTGGGGTGGGGGCTTTTCAGCAAATGCCATTATCTTTGCGTCCTATGACCTGAAAAGTTGGCAAGCATTTATTTAAATATCACTTGTCAATCTAACAAATTAGATCTGTGAGAATGTTTAATTTTTAAATGTCCCAGTGTTGTTAATCTAAATGCTCTTGTATCTTTCTGCTAAATTGATTTTCTCCAAGTCGCAGGTGATGTGATGGCCTCCCAAAGGTGCCCCACGTCCTCCTCCCGAGAACCTGGGAACACACACATGATGTTACTGTGAATGAGACAGATGTGGCTCGGGACTCTGTCCTGGAGTCATCTGGAGGAGATCAATTTAATCCCTCAAGCCCTTGAAACAAATTTCTCCAGCTGGGGAACAGACATGCAGAAGAGAGGGAAGGAGATATGGGGTGGAAGGGGAGGTTGGAGAGATTAGGAGCATGAGAAGGGGTTGCTGCTTCCACCAATGGCCTGCAGGGAGGCAGAGGGAACCACCAGCCCAGGAACACAGACAGCCTCTTGAAGTTGACAGCCGGCCACACCCAGCAAGGACACTGGGACGTTCCACCTAGAGCAGCAAAGACCTGAATTTTGCCGACAGCCAGAAGGAGTCTGATGCAAGTTCTTCTCCAGAACCTCTAGTTAGGGACATGGACCTGCTGACCCCCGGGTTTCAGCTGACAGAGCGCAGGTTTGGAATTCTGACCTACACCATTGTGAGATAATAAATTCATGTTTTAGTTCATTATGTCTGTTACAATTTTTTAAGGCATATAGAAATCGAATACACTGAAAACACATTTAAAATTAAATTCAGGGGCTGGAGCATTGCCTCAGTGGTTGGAGCGCTTGCTTGGCCTGCACGAGGACCCAGGTTCAAACCCCAGCATCACATACAAAACTAAGTGTCGAAGAAACAAAGGCTGGATGAAAAACTAAGTAAAATTGATTCTGTCTCCCTCTTTAAAAATAAATAAATAAATAAATAAACAAAATTAAATCAAAGTCTAATAATATGTCACATTCTCATCCATACTATATTATAAATTAGTCCAAAATCAGATATAAAATATTAATTTTATGTATTGAATTTATTTATTTATTTATTTAGTGATATTGAGGATTGAATCCAGGGCTGTTCCATCACTGAGCTACATTCTCGGCCCTTTCAATTTTTTATTTTGAAACAAGGTCTCACTAAGTTGCCCATACTGGCTTTGAACTTGCAATTCTCCTGCCTCAGCCTCCTTAATAGTGAGATTACAGGAGTGTGCCTCCGTGGCCAGCTGTACTGGATATATTTAATCACCTCTATAGTTGATTCTGAACCTTCTTGGGTCTAGGAACATGTATATTAAAGGCAAAGCCACATGGGACCATCTTCTCAAGTAAATTTGAATTACCTTCTCAGCTGGATGAAGTTGCATACTAACACAGAGATTTTGATGTATTCATGAGATACAAAGTTATAAACATTTAGAACGTTTTGGCTATGACCCAGACATCTAATGCGAATCCTTGTATCAGCTCTGCAGCCCCTGTGAACTCCAAGTTCCTACTGGGTAAATGGGATAAACTTCAGGACTGGAGTCCCCAGCAGATAAGCTCTTTCTTTAATTAACCGTGATCTTCAAATCGGAGCTGAGCAGCCAGCCCAGTTACTTCACTACTAGATTGGAGTCAACCAATCAGTACGCTGCTACATTTTAGTGCTTTACCCCCCCTCCCCCCGCAGGGCCTCGGTGTTTATATTTAAATGACATCTGATTGCCCTCTGCAGGACTAAGACAGTGGACATTGTCGGCGAAGAAAAGCAGCCTTCTTGCACCAGGTCAATGCTTCTCAGACATAATCACTAGTTTGTAACTTTTAAATTAATCATGGAACACTAGTGCCTCTAAAGAAAAGACAGTGTTTCACAAGAAAATTTTCATAACAGAGGAGTGAAATGCTTCCTATTTTCCTAATCTACCAAATATTTTATATTTTGAAAAATAAAAATTTGAGTATAAATTCATCTGGAGCATTTGAGTTTTTATTTTAAAAGAACTTGGGTCTTTCTTTTAAATAAATACTAACACATAGCAAAAGTCCCCTAGATCCTTGTTAAAACAGGGCTGCTCAGTGCTGTAGGAAATGTAATAGGCAGAAAAGAAAAAGTTAAAGCACAAAAATAATTTAAGCCATAGAAAATATATTAGGGAAACGTACATAGAACAACTAGAGTATCTGTAGAAACATTAGAAGTGATCGTAGAAACTACCCAGGTGTGAAAGGAAAGCAAAGAAGCAAGAGATTATTAGTTCAGGGAAGGTGGGACATTTTGGAGACCTGAAAAGGTTTTTATTTTTAAAATTTTTTAAAAATTTGTTTGACGTAGTCTTACATATTGGAGGGAATTGTTGTTACATAAACATGCATACATGGATATTGACATAGAGAGATAGTAAGTTAAGGCCAGTCCTAGACTAGAAAATTGATATAAAATACCATGGAATAAGAGAGAGGACATCCTAGGCTTTTCTAGAAATATATATATTTGGCAATGATATTTTGTATTTCAGAATCCGCTATTATTTTATTAAACAAGTATTTGGGGGGGATGTGACATTGTTCAGAACAGTGCTGAGCCATCCAGCTCACATCTCCATTCCTCTTGTCAAAATGCCAACGCTTCATGAATAAAATCAACTACGCGCATGTGCCAGTTTGGTTAGGAAGCACATGAAGTCCACAGGTGCACAAAGTAGAAAACAAATTTAGATCTCCAGGAACGAGGCATGAGAAGCAAAGAGGACAAATTTGGTAAATAATGTGCAAAATTTCTCAGTTTTGCCAGGAATTGACTTCCAGGAGCCTCACATTTGGAAGAAGGAAACTCCATGCAAGCAAACATGTCCTCAAAGCTACCTGATTTAGGAAAGGACAGCCAGGGCAGCCGTAAGCAATCCCCACCTCCAAAGTGCTGAGGGTAACGAGAAGCACAAGGTCAACCCAGGGGTGCTCTGAAGAATGGGTTCGAGTCACTGCTTTTGAGTAGAAACGTTTAGGCAAGTCAACCTTTGGTGCATTTGATGAATTCAGCTCAGGGAAGTCCTTTTTGGTTTTGACGGATTTCTTATCATCCATTAATGGCGTGTCTATGAGCCTAGAAGAGGGGCTGCACTCTCAGGGGACAGAAGAAAAGGAGCCCTGCTGGGGAGGAAGGAAGGGCACGCATGCTGGAAAAGGGTGACAATCTCAGCAGGTCTCTCAACTCAGGTTCCATGGTGTTTGTGGGATATCGCCGTGAGGACTGGGGGCGCCATGCGCAGCACCCTGAGGTTTGCAGGTGGTCTCAGTGCGCTGAGCTGAGGAAGCATGTGCCAGTCCTGAGGACCACAGTGTGGCGTTTCTGTCACTGGAAGGGGCTCATTGCTTTCTAGAGTGAGTCCCCAGACCTTCCTCTTTGTCACAGTTGAGGCTCAGAGGGTGCTGGCCTCCCATCAATGAGACAAGTTCCAAATCAAATAAGCACAATTTTTGTGGACACCAAAAATCTATCTTTAAAAAATACACAAGTAGCACGTGGTAAGTAAAGAAAAATGAGACAATTTGGAGAGGCGTGAAGAAGGCAACAGAAATCATCAGTATGCCCACCTCCCAAGGTGAGCACAGTTTTCGTTTTTACCCTCCCACTCCCCGTGCGTGTGTGTGCGTGTTCAGGTGGTGGACAGAGGGAGGACATCTCAGTTCAGTGTCTGTATAAACAGAAAGCGCTTCAGTCATTTCCACTGGTTTCCTTTAAAGCCCTTTCTAGTCCCTTAACGCCGTCTCAGGCACATTCCAGATTGCTCTGATGAACATTGATTATCCAGAGTCCTGTCTGAGATAAAAGGTGAGCCTCAAATCTGACCTAGAGTAGGTTTCTTTTCTCAGGATAGGGCAGGCTCATGGTTGGAGGACAAAGGTCCCTTTTCTTGCTCCAAATCCTTCTCTTTTGTAGTAGGGTCGCAGGGGGTTAAATGGGGGCCGAGTTGGCTGAGTTAGCCAGCGCCCTGGGGTGTCTGCTCTACCGCAGAGCTGCTTTCCCTCACACTGGAGACTTAGCAGCCCTGTGTCTTCAGCTTTCTCCTCGGTACTCATTCTGAGCAACTGGAAGTCTTGTTCCATTATATGCATGCATTTATTTTTCTTACAAAATTCATACATGTGTACATATTATTTTATTATTTGCTGTTTTTTTTTACTTAAAAGAATATTAAGTGACCAAAATGGAGTAGACACATTTCTCCTTATTCCTTGCTAAAACCTCTGAACATTATATATAAGATAAGCATTGATTCTGAAAGAGGCAGAGAGGACAGACCAGCAAGGAACCTGGAGACACAAAGGTTGTGGTCACGAATTTGCTGAGCTTCCTTCTCACCGCCTATGTTCTGAATCATAACAGGCAACCTGGAAATAGCAACCAGAGCAGAGGGGGAAAAGCCCCAAGAACGCTTGCTTTGTCTAGCCAAAGGATGAGAAACAGAGGCACCTGTTTATATAATTCTTCATAATTTACTCTTCAGCTCTTTGCAATGTATTATGATGAGTTGACACAAAATAGAAATACATATTTTTTAAATTTTTTTATTCAGAAATTTATTTGTTGAAAAATCAAATAAGCTTCTAATGAAATAATATATATATATATATATATATTCTGAAAATTAGAATTACCCCCAAGAGCCACCTCTATAACCCACCCTTATCCCTCCCCGCCTTCCCAACACATCTCTACAAATGCCTTAGGTTGTATGACATTACAACTTATCCGGATTTAAAACATGATAATAGACCTCCTTTCTCAGTGGCCAGGGTCTAGCTCCAGCCTCCAGAGATGAGTGAAGATATTCGACCCTTGGTTCTCTGGGTTATGCTTAGAAATACATATTTTTAAAAGTAGTTAGACAATGCTCAAGGTCTGTTTATTTAGCAGCTCATTATTCCTCTCCTGATCAGAGTGCACCTTTATCACACGCTGTGTTCTTCCATATGATTGGATCTGTTTCAAGGGCTTCCTTTCTGCTTCTTTAATTTCTTTGTCTATTCTGGTGCCAGAAACCAACTGCTTTAATCGTAGATTTGAATTTGAAATACGTTTACACATCTGCTAGTGCAAATTCTCTTTCATTGTTCTTTTCCCCTTTGTGTTTTCTTGACAATTCTTAATTATTTATATTTCCAATTTTTAAAAAATTAGAATAACATTAAATTTATAAATTCATTTAGAAAGAGCTTTTATGTTTTAAATATTGGATCCTCCAATGTAGTATGCATGTGCTTTCTCCCTCCAACCCCATCTTCTAGTTCGCTCTCTCTCTTTCTCTGTCTTACACACACACAAATTTTCTTCCTACCGGCACAGAAAATTCCTCGTTCAATTTGCCTTGACTAGTTTATATTTATTATACCTACTGTCAATGACACCCTTTTGTTCTTCTGTATTTTTAAGCTGGGATATATTATACTGGGAGAAATTTTTGTGCATATACTTTGTAGTTGCCAACTACGAAATTCTGGTCTTGGTTTTTTTACAACTTTTCAGTAGATTCTTTGGGATGTTCTGGGCTAACAATATTGTCATTACAGCTAACAATAATTGCTTTTCCCTGTCAGAATTTTTCTCCTTATTTATTTTTCTCCTTGTTGTAATGAGCAGAATCTTTATAACAATGGTAAATAACAGATTGTGATACTTTTCTTGCTTAATGGTTTCTTTGGTTGGGGATGTTTTGGGTGCAGAATTCTAGTCAGAGCCCTGATTGTCTTTTCCCACCCCTCCATCATCTTCAGTCCCTCCATTGTCTTTCATCCCTAAACCATCTCTGACCCTGCCATTGTTTCCCACAGCTCCATCATCTTCCCCTCCTCCATCATCTCCCACAGCTCCATCATCCTCCATTCCTTCTTCATCTCCCACAACTTCATCATCTTCCCCTCCTCCATCATCTCCCACAACTCCATCATCCTCCCCTCTTCATCATCTTCCACTCCTCCACTGTCTTCCCCCCTCCATCATCTCCCACAGATCCATTGTCTTCCCCCATCATCTTCAAACCCTTCATCATCTCCCACAGCTCTATTTTCTTCCCCTCCTCCCACAATTCCAATATCTTCAATCCCTCCATCATTTTCCACCTCCTCCATCATTTCACAGCTCCTCCTTCATTTCACTTCTCCATCATCTCCCACAGTTCCATCATCTTCTCCTCCTCCAACTCCCACAGTTCCATCATCTACAGTCCCTCCCTCGTCTTCCACCCCTTGATCATCTCTGACCCCACTATTGTTTCCCATAGTTCCATCATCTCCCCCTCCTCCATCATCTCCCACAGCTCCATTGTCTTCCTCTCCTCCATCATCTCCCATAGCTCCATCATCCTCCACTCCTTCATCTTCCACAGTCCATCATCTTCCACTCCTCCATCATCTCTTGCAGCTCCATTGTCTTCCCCTCCTCCATCTTCAATTCCTCCATCGTCTCCCATAGCTCCATCATCTCCTCCTCCTCCAACTCCCACAGTTCCATCATCTTCAACCCTTCCATCATCTTCCACTTCTCTCCATCATCTTCTGCAGCTCCGTTATCTTCCACTCCTCCATCATCTCCCATCCCTCCACTGTCTCCCACAATTATGTCATCTCCCATCCCTATAACTTCTCCCCTCCATTGTCTCACATCTTTCATTGTCTCCTACTATGCATCATCTCCCATGTCTCCGTCATGTCGTGGAGTTGGAACAACTTCCCCAGGCTCTACTTCTTTCTAGGTTTGGTAGCTTGCTCCTCTCTCTGAGCTTCCTAGGGCCCCCATCTCCTGTCACTGAGAAGACCTTCCTCATTTCAGCGTCCAGAACAGCCCGAGCAAAGTGCATCCCCACTGTAGGCTGCAGCAGCCTTGGCAACTCCATGAAGGCTTGAGGATGACCCTGCTCTGGGGAGCGCTGGCTCGGCAGCATCTCACCTCAGCCTGTGCCTAGAGCAGAGTCGAAGAGCAGAGCTGGCGCAGATGCCCAGCAGTTTTCTGCCCTCAGGGTGACTACTTCACTTCACCCTCTAGCAAACTATTTTTTTTCTTTTTTAGAAAGAGAAAGAGAGAGAGAAAGAAAGACAGAGCTAATGTTAGTTTTTCATCTTTTTTTTTTTTGCCTCCATTTAGTTGTGTATGTGGTGCTGGGGATCAAACCCGAGTCCTTCTGCATGCAAGGCAAGTGCTCCACTGCTAAGTCACCTCTTCAGGCCTAGCAATCTATCTTTAAAAGCTAGAGCTATTGAACTGTAATCTACCTATGGTAAAACTCGCCCATTTTAGTGTGGAGTTCTGTGTACAGATGCACATAGTCATGTGACCACAACCACAACCAAGATGCAGAACACTAAAGTGCATTTTTCAGGCAAGCATTTGATGTTCTTTTCTGATTTTTATAATAACCATCTCCGTGTTTCACTTTGTCTTCACAAGGAAAGCATTTTTTAGTTGGAAGCTGGAACAATACGTTTCTTTCCCACTCAAATTCACAGGTATACGGGATCCATGACAAAACAGAGTGAGAAACAGAGACGTAGGCATCTGTCTTTCCATTTGGGAAGACTACATGCAAGTCTAGAGGCAGAAACTGGCCAGAAGATACTTGAAACTTCAATAGATTTTTGGAATTTGAAATAGAAGCAAAGTAGCATCCTCCCCGTCAGGGCTGTGGACCCGTTGCCCACTTATATGATTCTGGCCTTGAGATAACCTCTCGCGCCACAATGGAGCATGTCGTGCCTTCTTCCTCATGGCTCTGACCCAGGTCTCTGTTAAGTGGCCTCTGTTGAGTGCCAGAAAGTGGTGCAATGGACAGAGCCCTTCCTGTCCTCTGCCCGGGAGGAGAGCTTTTCCTGCTGAAATACAGCCTTTTGCCTGACGCTTGCTGTCTATGTTCATTTTCAGTCTAGGACGTAGCTTTTCCAGAGCTGCACAGCAGCACACTGCTGATGAACAGTCCCTGGAGCTAAGGGATCATCTTCTTTTTACCCCAAGTTCTCAGTACTCACCGCTCACTGCAGGGGATTCTGCTCAACAGGTCAATCCGTTTTCTGTGTACAGTAGCAGTAACTGCTCTGGGCCCAAATCTTACATGCCTGGCACATCTGCAAGATTGACAGGGTAATCCTTCCCCTCTTCCTGTCCAGAGGAAGAGCATGTTTTGGCTGGCGCAGTGGCTCAGCGGTAGAGCGCTTGCCTGGCGTGCTTAAGGATCCTGATTCGATCCCAGCACCACATGCACAATGAAGGGGAGAACAAACAAACAATACAAATGAAAAGATAAAATGGACACTCTGCTCTTTAAAAGAAATGACTCCATGTTGTTTGATTTCTTTTGGATCTCAGTGTGAGCATCTGTAGTACCCAGTGACGAAGCAGCACCTGCAAGCACTGGCTTGGTGAATGGAGAAAGGAGATAGCATGTGAGAAGGTGAGAAGTGGTGCTGGAGGCCAGGCTGCGATGCTCCTAGGAGGAGGACAGGGACACTCAGACAAAGCCACGGTCCACAAGCCAGAGACAAGGGAATCCCACAGCCATGAAATGACAGGGCAGCAACCTCATCCACCCCGTGCGCCACTTGTACTTGTTTATTTGTTTGTGAGGTAGAAATCTTCATTGCTTTCTGAGCTGAAGTAGGATAAAAGTGTTGACTCTTGCCTTTGATGTGTGGCTTCCTAAGCAGCATGGAGTGTGTGTTACTCAGCTTCTTTCAGGGACTGCTAGCTGATACACCTGCCTCCAGGACAACAATTATTAAGGTACCCCATCAACCAACTGTCTTCACTTCTAGAGAAAAATCCAACCCAATCCTGAACCCCAGCACCTTAACCCCTGCTCGGAATCCCCAAGAACCCCACCTGTGCCCTCTTGCTGGGGTTCCGTGGTTCCCGGGGTGCATGTACCCTTGCTGCAGCAAGCTAAGCAAGCCTACCTCTTTCCCAGAGAGCAAAGGGTGCATTTTGGGCAGTGTCTTTTGGCCATGCAGAGTCTGTTTTCTTTCTTGCAACACATTTAATTTGGCAGACTCGTCTTGTCAGCCATCCAGCCCCTCTATCTCATTAGGCTTTCTCAATCTCCAAACAGAGCTATCTGGGGAATTTCCATAGTCAGCCAAAGAGACTTCTGGTTCTAGATGGTGCTGGCCAGCAGCCTCAAGGCAGCCCATCTGAGCTCCTTGCTGAGGTGCCCGCAAAGCCACAGCGGAGCCAGATACAAACCAGGACTGACAACTCAACGCCGGAACCTTGGAGAAGTCACACTAACGAGAACACAGATGGAGCAGAGCCGAGAATAACCTACCATGTTACTCGTGACACACCCAGGACTGGCTCACAGATCGGACAACATCTGTGAAAACAGAACCGGAGATGGTTTATACTTCCTCAACAAATGTTCCCTGGCTCAGAGCAACCATAGAATAGCAAACAGGTGTCTTGTGATTGTGCTCTCAGCCGCACCTGCCCCGACCCACCACTGTTCTGTATTCAGGCAGAGATGGAAAATACCAGAAAGCACTGGAGGTGATAGATCAGGAGGCCAGGAGGTGGCCAAGGAGGTAAGAGACACTGGAGATGAAGTTCCCACAGGCCAGGGAGGGGGCAGAAAGGGCTTAGGCAGCTCACTCTGGGTTTCCATGGGTCGCATCAGCAGGGAGTAAGGAAATCCACAGAGACAAGGCAGAAAATATCAGGACTTTGATTTCTATTCAACTTTAGTTTACAATTTAAAAAAAAAATGAAGTTAGTTGATAATAATAATAGCTCCATATTGGTTTATTAATTGAAAAAATGGACCACGTGCTACGTACAAGGTTATTCCTGGGAAACTAGGCACGGGGGATACAGGAACTCTGCACAAACACCTAAATTGTTTGGTAGATCTGAAACTGTTCCAACAATTAACTCTGTTAAAATATGTGATACTCAAAGATGAAGAAGTTAAGATTGATTTATATTTAATGTGCACTGACATTTGAGCCCTAGTTTATATTGTGTATCAGATGGTCATTGTCACTCTTGTAAACGAGGGACTAGTGGTCCTGCTACCTGGAGGACCGAAGGACATCTTCACCAGGCCCTTCCCCTCCGGTCTCTGACAATATTCTGTGGTTGATGCAGTTTCATTAAGCGGCGACATGGATTGCAACATCTGATTCCATGGAAGCCAGTGTTCCCCAAATGACAAATAACTTGAAAGTGTTCCTGTAGATAGCAACAAGGAAATGGCAGAGCTGTTCCTTGTGGGAATGTGTTTTTTTTTCTTTCATTTTTTCTCACGTAAGTACAAATAATGACTCAGGAAGACTGTTCGAAGTATCACTAGGATGACTTTGTCTAATATTTTTAGCGGTGATCTTTGACCTTTTCTCATGTGCTTCGTATGCCTTTAGTGTGAGCAGATTAAATTTTGTCCACTATTACCTACAACATCTTAAATGGTGACCTTTTCGTATCTGCTTATAATGCCTTTTAGCATTAGCTAATTAAGTGTGACGCTAACATCATTAATTAGACATTTAAAAACTACGTTAACCCAGACCGAAGACAGCCTTGCGTGTTCTTCACAGGGATTTTAATCCGGGACGTCACGGAACTTTAATGAGCAGCTTATAAATATTTAGCATCTTGTTTAGAGGTTTCTGACTTAATAAAGGTGAAAAGTCATGTGTCATTGGGGAGGAAACGTGCTGTTGTTTTCCTGCTATAGCTGAAATATTAATTGAACAAAAGTGACAACCTAAAATGTGTTTATGTGGTGGGAGGTTTGGGCATGGAGCACCTGAAGGAGTCGTGGTGGAACACACCGCGCATTTTTGGAGGTTTGCTCTGTCTGTTACAGATCATGGAGTGCTTTAGATTCTCCTCTACGTGGAGATACAGGAAGACATGCTTCTTGTGTGCCGCTGAAGAAGGATATTCTCAAGATGCTGTGGTTTGAGGGTTAGATTGCTTAGTAACGCTGATGCTTTTGCAGGGAATTTGTACTATGTGGCCACTGATGGAGCAGCTCTGGGGACACGGTAAGAAGGTAACTGGAAGATTGGTGCAGAGACTTTGGGGGGACTACACGGTCAAGTGCTTGCATACTAGGGGAGCCCCAAGGGCTGTAGCTGTTCCTCCGCACCATTTCATTCATGTAAATGTTTTAAAAAATACGACTTCTAAAGCAGAACTTTTTTCTTTTCTTTTTATTTTATTTTTTTTTTGAGAGGGAGAGAGAGAAAGGAAAGAGAATCAATTTTATTTAGTTTTTCATGTGGCTTTCATTGCTCTAAGACTTCGTTGTGTATGTGGTGCAAGGGTTTGAACCTACATCCTTGCGCATGCCAGGCAAGCGCTGTAACTGCTGAGCCACCACTCCAGCGCCTTTTTGCTTTGTTTTTAACACTTGCCATGTATTGTCTTATACTACCACAAAATTAACTCATTGTTTGTTTTCCAAATGTGTTTGGCACAGGTTGGCACTCCATAATGAGAAATCTTTCAAATGCAGAAGGAAAATTAAACAGACAAACCAAAGCTCCTCTGTGATTGCTGGGATAAAATAAAACTTCAGTAAGAAATGTGCAAAACAGATCTACTTTTCCTTGAGTGCAAAATAAGTGAACACAAATCTGTAAGCGGCTGTTCTTGGTAATACTGGTCTCCCTGTTTGGGAGGGAACGGATTTAGAACAACCCCTCAGTCATGAGATCTTCGTTCTTCCTACAAGCTTCAGTTAATGAGCAACCTGAGATGAACTAGAACCATCTGGACAAATTTCTCCATGAAATGCATCACGCTCTCAGGGTCAGCTTGAAGATCCTGTCCTGATGGAGCTTAGATTTTACTGGCACTAAACTGCTGAACTTTCTGGAAGAGCTTGGCTGACACCATGAACTGGCAGCTTCTCCTGCTTGGAGGAAACTCAGTGGAGAAGCAGAAGAGACACTCCTCCCTGGAAAAGTCACCCAAGTGGGGACAGCCTGAGACAGACACCAGGCCATGGAGTGGAGGGCAAGACCAGCCCAGTTGAGCCAAGAATCCAAACATGCTCTCAGCTCAGGAGGGGACACTGCCTACTGGTCCTTCCCTATTGTGGAAGTCAGTTAAGTTGGAATAGGAAATGTTGAATTTCCTTATCCAGAAGATTTTACCAACAATTTCCTTTTCTTACACCTGATACAGTAGACGACCAATTTCTTGAGAAGGAAAGAATGTTGAAGTTGGAATCCAGCCTCCACCATGGTTAGCCTCAAGATCTTCAAGTATAGGACACATAATAATAAACCTGCTTCTAAAGCTGAGGTGCGTAGCAAGAACAATAGTCTCTGCCCTACAGCAGGGACTCACTGCAGGTTAAGATTTACTGTGGTTCTGCTTACTTCTAGTAATCCTGACCTGCCTGAGCCCCTGGTTCTCACAGCCTCACTGGGCTTCATCCTTAGAATCTTGTCCCTTCCCTACCATGAGGGCAGATGGAATCTAAATTCCAGCTCTGCACTGTTGGGTGTTAATTCCAGAGGAGGTTGAAACTGTTTTGAAGCCGAATTTTCTGTGTCAATTTAACTGGGCCATGGAGTTCCCAGATATCTTGTGCATCTACGAGGGTGCTTCCAGAAGAGGAAAGCATATGCACCTCCTCCACATGGGTAGGCATCCAATCTGTGGAGGACCCAATAGCTCAAAAAAGGCAAGGAAGGCTGAATTCTCTCCCTGCCTGACAGTCTGAGTTGGTTGTCCTTCTTCTCCTGCAGCTGTGGTTATCCCACTGGCTCCTGGTTCCCAGGACTTCTGGCTTGGACCTCATGGGTTCTCCCCACCAGCTCTCCTGGTTCCCAGAACTTCCAGCTCGGCCTGCCATGGGTTCTCCCCACTGGCTCCTGGATCCCAGGATTTCTGGCTTGGACACCATGGGTTCTGGTTTGCAGAACTTTACACTCTGACTGGAACTACACCAACAGGTCTCCTGGAAAGAGAGCCATTGCCAGTGTGGGAGAGAGACAAGATGTCACAGAAAGATGAACAAACAAGCAAACACACAAGCACTTCAATGAGAAGCCAACTCTTAGACTTCCACCAATTATCACCACTGCAGTGCACTTCCCTGACGCCCTCAGGCAGCCAACACCTGCACCTACCCTGAACTCCTTTATTGATTTACAATCGCAACGTATTTTAATGTCCTATGCACTTGTTTTATTTTCTATGCTAGATGACTTCCCACAAGGCAGAAAATATTCTATTTATTTCTTTGTGGCTGCTTATATCCCAGTGTCTGGCAGATGTTAGGTTCTGGACAAATGTTTGAAAAATTAACACGAGAACAAGCAGGGAAGAAGGAAGTTAAGAGAGGGAGTTAAGGCTGTGAGGGATTTCTAAATAGAGAAATTTCCCAAATAAATTGGAACTCTTATTTTTAGATGAATAATGATTGGTGTTATTTGGAGAACTAAATAACTTTTTTGTGTGATTAAAGCAACAGTTCTCATCACCTAGCTTTGCAAAATGATGCACACTGAGAGACAAGGTGGTTTGAGCCCTACGTGGCATTTTTCAAAAGATGTGACCCTGAACTTGAAGGGCACTGTGATGGGTCCAAGGCTTTGGCTGAGCATCTGACTAGACTGAGCTCTTTTTCATTTGTGATTAGATGCCGTGGACACTTGGCAGCCTGCAGAGCAAAAGAAACTAAAACCATTCCCCAAAATCTTGAGGACTCAGTGGAATTTTCAGCCCTGCAAATTCTAGAGACGCTGACTTTTAAATTTTGACATCATTTCCCCCAAATGATCATAGTGGCTTAGCAGAGGGTCACACATGCAAGATTGATGATTAGAGAAATGGCTCGTGTGAGATGCTAGTGGTGGCAGGGAAAGGAAGGTAGCAACTTTCATGGACAATCCAATGTCAGAGCCCTGAGAGTCTGGCACCCTGTTTGAATTCTACCTGTCACTCGCTGTGGCCTTCTGTGTCAATCTCCTAAGTAAACTTAGTACTACACTCTAATATTAAGGCTAAAATGAGAGGAAGGAGTTGCCATCTCTTCCAGCCTGGTTGTAGAATCCCACGGAGCAGTCTTCTCTTATCCATGCAGATGTTCTAAGGCCCCCAGTGATGTTTAAACCACGAATAGTACTGAGCCCTCTGCACAAGCACTGTGATCGAGCCACCATGGATCTGAGAGCTGTGACTCATGGGTGGGCAGTGCACACAGCACGGGGATGCTGGACAAAGGGGTGATTCACACCCTGGACAGGACAGAATGGGATGGTGTGAACGTTCATCCTGTATGAATGATTTCTGGAATTTTCTATTTATTATTTTCAGAGCACAGTTGACCATGGGTAGCTCAAATGGTAGAAACAGAAACCACAGATTAGGGGGAACTGCTGTACTCTAAATTTGTTGAGTTAACCAAGGAAAACATTGCAAGTAGCTGCAGTTTATGCCTGAATACTCATGAGTCCCAGTGCCCTAGTCCTCCTCCTGATTCTCTCAGGTTTCCCTCTTCCACTCTGACAGTGTGTCTTTCTCGTGGACTAAAGTTCCCATCATGGAGTGCTCCAAAATTATCTCTTGTGCCTCATTTTACCCTGTGAAATCCTCTACAACCCTCAGTTTACCTTGTCTTAGCAAGGTACTAGAAGGTAATTTGCGACCCAACAGTCAGGACTGGTCAGCGGTTGATCCCAAGAAGAGTGCATGGTAGGACATGAATGAATCTCCAGTTGGTAGGGAAACCAGTGGAGACCAAGTGAAGCACACTGCATTTGAAAGTTTGGGGAATACAAGTCTTTTCTGTGTCTCTTAAAATACAGAAGATTCAAGAATCAAAAGACTGGGGTATGGGCGATGTGGGGGTAAGTCTGGTTGAAGAACAAATGCATATCATATTGTTATTTGATATGCACTATGATTACACAAAAACTTAACTCCTTAGTAAAGGAGGTGTTACCATGCACAGCATCACCCACTCCATCTCTCAGTGTTTGGCTCCGATGTAGTCTCAAGATCAACAGAGCTACAATTCTCCTTTGACCTCAACCGCAAACTCTGAAGTGACTTAGATCTCACTCCCTGGGGACCATCATTACCTTCTTTAATAACTGAAACTCAACAAACCACACGACTGCACGTTCAAAGCTTCCTTCCAGCCTCCCCCCAAGGGCTTTTATTCTCTTTTAAATACGCCTAAACCTGCCGACAGTAATCTTGCTAATTAGTCAACTCGTTTTCAGTTTTAAGTGCACTATTCATCAGCTACTCTCTCCCACTCCGCTATGTCTCATTAGTGTACTCAGGGGACGTGCCTTTGGGGACATTTGGCGCATTAGCACATTCTCTCAATAAGCTTTGTAGGTGTCCCAGATGAAATTCTCTCTGTGGGAAGAGATAATCGACCTTCAGTAATCTAGGTGCATTTTTCCTACTTCATCACATATGATTTTGGTAAATAGCCTCTCTGAGAATGGATTGAGCTGGGCACCAAAGAGTCAGAATGAGGTTTTTAATGCTCACATCTTGCCAGACCTCTGCAAAATGTTTAGCGGGCTCCACGAGTTTAGACAGATTTATTCACTAGTGCCTCAGATTCCCAGAGCCCTAGGGAGACTTGTTATTTATAAACATCTCCAAGAAATTAGACAATTGTGATTCAGTTCTGTATTTCCTGTTAAGGTGCAGAGCAAGCACCTTACACTGGTATTTTAATTGAGTGGATCCACGACTTGAAATCTCACTCCATCACATGTACCTGTTTGGGCTGTTTATTTGGTCAAGATGGCGTTGGGTGTGCTAAACATAGGAGGAGACTTTTCAGCTGCAGAGACCGCAGGCTTCTCTTCTCCTTGAAGCTGCTGCTGTCAGAGCTCCAGTTGAGATGTTGACAGGGCCAAATGACATTTCCTCATTACCGACTTGATGTGAACACCTGGGCTATGTCTACAAGACATAAAATAGGTTGTAATTGATTTCTGATATGCAGCACAAGTCTGGAAAATTATTGCTTGCATCTAGGTTCATTAACTCATTCCTTCTCTGTGAATGAATTTTTATTATTAACCTTGCTCTGGAATGGAATTCTCATCTTCCACCCATATAGGATTTAACATCATGAATAACAAAGCAGGTTACTTGTTCTGTTCTCTCTTATTGCAGTGTTACCAGGTGACACTACGTCTTGATAAATTCTTTGTTTACGTGCAGTGGCATTTCAGACACATGCAACAACTTCCATAAGGCTTGGGGTGCATTTAGAAGGAAATCAGTAACACAATTTTTTGACCTGTTAGAAGCCAAGCAACAGACTCAGGCAGGACCTGTACTGAGCCCATGATAGGTGGGATCACATTGAGTACCATAAACCTTATGAGGAAGGCGGGAATGGTAGAGATTATTTTAGAGATTGAGCCATTTAAGCACAGAGAGATTAAATGTTTTGTACAAGAAACAAGCTGCGGAGCCCACATCTGGGCAGAGCTCAGATTAAGAACCTGGGTGTCTAATTATTGCACCGCAAGGCAAAGCACTCCTAATCAGGGACAAAGAGTCATAAGAACATGCACAGTGGAGGTGAAAGGATGAGGCATCTTTAAGAAGCAGTGGGTAAAGGGATAGCAGTAGAGCCTGCCAGTGGGGCACTACTCCGGAAGAATCATATAAATTACGGACACTAATTACATGCAGTGTATAACATATTATGTGTAAATTATATATAATAATTGTGCTATTCCAAAAAGAAATGAACTATCAAAGCACAAAAGATAGGGAGGGGACTTGAGGACATGTTACCAAGGAAATCCGTTTGGCTGGGCCATATGCTGTGTCGTTCCAACCATTCAGCATTCTGGAAAAGGCAAAACTATAGAAATAATTAAAAGATCAGTGGTTTCCAGGGTTAGTGGGGAGGGAAGTATGAGCTTTAAGGGCAGTGGAACTATTTCCACATAGTGTGCTTGTCACTTGACACTTGTTAAGCTCCTGGAACATGCGGCTCCACAGTGGGTCCACCTGAGCCGTGGATTGTGGGTGGAAGGGACGTGTCCACAGAGGTTCATCAGATGTGCTGCTGGAGGATGGTGACAGTAGAGGGGGCCACACAGGGGCATGTATGGTACCAGGGGTTCTGAACTTTCTGCTTAAATTTGCTGAGAACTTAAAACTAGCCTGAAAAATAGTCTTTCATTTTTTTATTTTTTGAAAGGAACTTACTACAGTGCATGGTATTTTGCAAGGATGATATAAAAATCTCTAAAATAAAATACATTTTTTTTGTGTGTGTGTAATACAAAAAGGGGGGGAAAAAGAATCAGGGAAAGGAAGAAGAGCAACAGAGGCGTAAACCTGGCAGCATCCAAGAGCAAGCAGGAAAATGCTTTGAACAGAGGGCAGGAAAATGTGCTGCGCCAGGCACACAGCGTGGGTGGACTCCGGTCCCTCAGCCTCCCCTGTCCTCAGGGACCCTGGCCACTTTGGTTCTGGAGAACTCAGCCACTGCTGCTGACTGTAGCTTAGAGTTCATCATTTTGTGCCTCAACTTCCTCCTCTGCTCACAGTTCAGCCTTCTCCAGACTGGGGAGAGGCTCTGTCACCTCAGGAGGAGCCCAGATGACCAGATTCACTGTGGCTCTGGCTGGACCACACACAGTGTGTCTCTGCCTTCTACAGAGATGCGGGGCCCCAGGGCATCATCTCCAGGTCCAGAGGAGTGAAGTCCCTGAGCTAATTATCTAGAGCTGCTGTAACAAAGAACACACCCACAAAGTGGGTGGCTCAAAGCAGGAGATGTCTCTTCTCTCACAGATCCAAAGGCTGGAAATCCGAAAACAGTTGTCAGCAGAGCCATCCTCGCTCTGAAGCTCCAGGGAGGAATCCAGCTTCACCTCTTCCTGGATTCTGGGACTTTTCAGCAATCCTCGGGAATCCGTGCTGGTAGACTCAGGGCTCCAATCTTTGCTTCCAACTTGCCTGGTGTTCTCTGTGTGTTTGTGTCTCTGTTTTCTCTTCTTCTAAGGACACCAGTCATATTGGATTATAGCCTCATCCTAATTGGGTTATACCTGCTAAGCCAAATATAGACACTAGGGGTTAGGACTCAACTCAACCCAAAATAGTCCCCTAGGGTTAACCTTGATCCAATCTCTTCCCACACCTCTTCTTGCCTCTGTAGTAGTCTGAGGAATAAGGACGAGATAAGCATAGGGCAAATTCAAATATTTTTCTTGGGATTTATCTCCCTACGTTCCTGCCTCTTTATTGGTGAGCTAATTTGAATCAACTGTTTGTTCTCAAGCAAGAAATGCAGTTGGTATATTGACAAGAGTGGTTGCTTTTGTTTCAATCTTTGTTAATTTAGGCTTCAGTCTTAACGTTGGAGATTCCAATATAAAGTACCAGCATTAATGCTAACACTGATGCATTTAGATTTCCCTGGCTTAGAACATCTTTGAGCTACAGCGAGAATCATTTCAGCAATAAAATCTTCCCTTTGTTAATTGTCACTGTCTTCCTCCTCCCGCGGATTGGCAGGGGGCAGAAAAATGTTTGTAAATGAGTGCCTTTGTCCAATCCATAATTTTAACAAAGTGTCTGGTTTCTTTGTAGACTAGACTTCTGTTCAGCAAGCATCTTCATCAAAAACTGTACAGTAGCAATTGTGGGAAGGAGGCTCTTCGACCTGTTATTTCAAACACAGATGTGACATCATGCCAATCATTTCTCAAATAATGGTGCAAAAGGGGACAAGTTTACTCACTGAGGTTTGCATGGGGTTGCACCTGTCAGACTTGGGGAGTGCATATTATTTTATTTTATTTTATTTTTTACCGAAATTGAGTCTTTGCTCTTCATTTCAAGATACCAATGTTTCAAATTTTGGAATAATCAAGATGACTGTATCACCATGCCAAAAATATGGGTATATTCTGGTACTTAAAAAGAGCACAAAAATCAGATTACCAGAATGGAGGAAATTTTTATTTCTGTCACCAGATGTAGGAACTGTGAAATGAGTTGATACTCCCCACCACCATCTCAATTTTTTACTCATAGTATGCTTCATGCAGAAATTTTAATTTTTGTCATTTCTAATTTTTTTAGTCTTTTCATTTATAGCTTCTGAGTTTGAGCCCATGCTAGGGAAGGCTTTTCCATTCTTAGTGCATGCAAATATTTCCATGTTTTCATCTGGTACTTTAACAATCTTAGTTCTTATTTTTGTTCTAGCTGGGATTGTTTAAGGAGTGAGGTAAAGATCCACCTCCATTTCCTCCCTCCTGATGGACGTCTAGAAAATTTATTGAATGATTGTTCAATAAATATCCTTTCTCCACTAGTAGGCAGTGTCTTCCTTTTTATATGATAATTACCCAAGTATGTGAATATATATAAATTTTATACCAGGGTTTGAACACAGGGATGCTTTACCACTGGGCCACATCCACAGCCCCTTTCCTTTTGAGACAGGGTCCTGCCAAGTTGCTTAGGGCCTCATTAAGTTGCCCAGGCTGGGTTTGAATTTGTGATCCTCCTATCTCAGCTTTCTGAGTAGCTGGGATTACAGGCATTCACCACCATGCCTGGGTATATTTTTTTGTCTGTTTTTGAATCGTGCCTCTAATTCATTAGGCTATGGGTAGCAGTTCAAATTCAGATTGTTACCTGTTTTTATAAATAAAGTTTCATTGGAATAAAGCCATACCCATCCACTTCTGTATCTTCTGTGGTTGCTTTTGTGCCACGGAGAGTTTGATAATTGTGGGAGCAACCATATGCCAGAAAGCTGAAAATGCAGACGTGGGGCCCTGTACAACTGCACTGCGCCCGCTCCTCTCTTGTCCACGCACCAGAACCACATTATTTTAGTAACTGCAACTTTATAATAAAATACCTCGTGGAGTTAGCCTTTTCCACATTCCTCTTCCTTTTTCACAGTTTTCCTGGGCATTTTCACTTGCATTTTCCCACATATGTATTTAGTATCTCTTAGGTGCATGTTCTTGTTGGTGCTGCTTTTGGTGAGTGAGCCACAGGGTGCATCTGTCCATTTGCTCACATTTGACCTTTCACGGTATTTAAAAATTGTCTCATATAAATTTTTGCACGTTTATTGTGATTTATTTCTTATTATCTTGTTTAGTTGATTTTTAAATACTATCTTTTCTTCCATTATCTCTTCTATGTTCATTATCTCTTCTGACTATGTTGGTTTAATAAATAATTGGGTTATTGATTATTAATTTTATTTTTGACTCTAGATTAATTACTGAATTTAAAAAATTGAGCAGTTTGGTACTGTTTTCATTAGGTTTTTGTCACTATAACCAATAGGCCAGACAAGAACAACTTAGAGGAGGAACAGTTTATTTTGGCTCAGGCTTTCAGAGGTTCAGTCCACGGTTGGCTGACACCGTAGTTCTGGGTCTGAGGTAAGACAGAACATCATGGAGGAAAGCAGCTCAGGACACCGGAACCAGGAAGGAGGGGGGCAGATCTGTCTACAGGGACAACAAATAAACCCCAAAGGCACATCCCCAGTGACCAATTTCTCTAGCCACCTTTGCCATCCAGTTAATCCATTCAAGTAAATCAATCCACAATCAGGTTACAGTTCTAATAGTCTAGTCATTTTGCCTCTGAAATTCTTGCATTGTCTACATATAAGCTTTTGGGAGATATCACATATCCAAATCGTAAGTTACTCGCTTAAATTTTTCATATTTCTAATTATTAGTGTTATTTTACTTAGTGTATTATATTATTATGTTAATAGTTTATCACATTAATTATAATATGGCATATTATATTGCTTTTTTAAAAGTGTGTGTGTGAGAGAGAGAAAAAGAATCAATTTTATTTAATTTTTCATGAGGACCTTGTTACTGAGACACTTTATTGTGTATGTGATGCTGGGATTCTAACCCACATTTGTGCATATACCAGGCAAGCACCACAACCACCGAACCACCACTCCTGCTCCATATTATATTACTTTTAATGTTGTATCACTCCATCACAAGCAACTATACTTTCTCATCTTCGTTTTTCAATACATTTTTCTTGTCTTATCTCCTTGTCTTGTCCACAGTTAAGTAGTTGAAAATATCCTGTTTCTTTCATGAAAGCATTTCACTTTACTCACCAATAATTCTCATTATTTTAATAATTCTCATTATTTTAAGATTTTATTTCTTAATAAAAATGAATATCAATACAGAAAAGGTAAAAGTTAATCTCTACCATTAGAAATCAGCATCACACTTCCCTGGGGTGGGAGAATTCCTGACTATAAGGAGACAGAGGCATATTCTGGGTGCTGAGGATGCTGTTTCTCTCCCTGGCTGACATGTCGGAAGAAGGAATTTGGGAAATTGCCTGGTTCTGGTGCTCTTTTGGGTAGTAGGATTTGAAAACTTTCCCCATCTTTCTATTTAACTAGTATGCTTAGATGTACTTCCATTAATTTACATTTTCACCCTAAAAAGTCATCAGTTTAATTCAGGTTCTCAAAAGTACTTTCCTGAAGGTAATAAAAGTTACCTGATAATACTTCTGATGTCTTCAATGTTTGTGGGGCTTGTGAATTTGTTTTTCACATTGTTTCTTTATTAGGTTTGCTGATGATTTTTATTTTACTTTTTCATACAGAACCAACTCTTGGTTTTATTTATCAGATTGTAGAATTTTCTCATCGTTGAAATGCATTTTATTCTTCTTCTATTTTTTCCTTTGCTTTATCTTATTGTTTGTTTAATAGATCTCCAGTTATGTGGCTAATTCATAGGTGAATTTTCATCCAATTGATTGGTTGATTTGGTGTGGTATAACTCTATTAAAGTCATGGTCCCTCACCCATGAAAAATAAAAGGTATTGAACTGATGTTTGACATACAGTCAATGATGTCTTACAGTCAAAGAAAGCTTGATTAACCCTATTGGATGAAAATTATATAAGCCATCATCATATTAGCATCTCCTGTGTCAGGAGGCTGACCCAACCTAAAGAGAACAGGGGACATTTTGTGCCTGATTTAAGGGTACTGAGGAGTCAAGTGAGCATCCAGAATGAAAGCAGCCCCCTCAGGAAGAAGCTAAAGAAGAGTTTGACTTACTGGAGTCAAAACCATGTGTTTAGTTTAGCATCAAGGAAAACAGGACAGGATATTGGAGGGCCAGGAAAAGTACCAAGTCATAGGGTCACAGAGTGAATAATTCAGAAACCAGGAAATAATAGCAAGTGAAGATGCAGAGAATGGAGGGTCTAGAGTAATTTACTCAAATGGCACTTAGTATCTGAAATTCTATCCCTCCCCCATGGATGCCCTTGGGTGTGACAGAGGGCTGACCCAGCCCTAAGCAGCTCATGTATGTTAGTGAGTAGCCATATAGGGCTGCACAGGACTGATCCTCTGTCCCATTCCTCCTAACCCTTGCTGTTGCTATATAAAATATTTCTCAAGTCCACCTCTGCTCTGCAAATATGGGAATTATTCCATATTTATTTCTCAAACAAATATGGGAATTATTCCATAATTGTTTCCTGACCTGTGCTCTGAACCTTCTCCCTCTGTTGGTAGCCAGTTTCTAGCCTTCATTTTTTGTTTGGATGAACACCAGCTTCTACACATTGACCATCCAGTGTAGACGGCCTTCTGCCTACCCTACGAGTCTGAGCATGCAGATAGCTTAATTATTTTTTTAAACCAAGATTTATTTAGTTAAGCAAGCCACTTTTATACACAGAAAAAATGAAACTGTTGGCATACAGAAATGAACATTCATTTCCAGATATCTCTAATTTTGAGACTCAGGTGAAACTGTACTCAAATTAGTTTTAAATGTTAGTTAAAGGCAACAAATGAACTATTAATCCTTATGAAGTTTACTGCCAACTAAACTACATTTATAAGATACAACCTGTGGAAGCATAATTCTGTTAATGTTCCATTGAGCGATTGTATAACCACTTAACCACAGTGAAACAAAATGAGGGAAAATTCACAACTTAGATGTTAGACAAAAAATGTGCAGTGCTACTGGATCAAAGAGATTTATTAAATAATGATGACAAATCACCCTACAAAGAAAATAAGTAGGATATAATTACAGGTAAAATTCATATTTATGTACTAGACATTTATGAAATAATATCTAAAGAATTATTATTTTATCAGGCTGCCATTTGTATTTTGCTTGGAAAGTATCAATAAAGCCAAAAGAGAAAAATGAAAAATTATTTTAAAAGAAATGGTGGTTCTGGATTATTCAGGTGGATTTGTTAACAATAACACTGTAATTTCACTGCCTACCAATAGAATAAAGAGTGAGAGCAGTTAATTTACAAGATTCACATTTAAATAATCTATAATTATAAAGCATAATCCTCAGAGATTTTTTAAAATTCAGAATTAAATGATTGCATAAGTATTATTTGGCTTCTTGGATGAGTAAAGAGTAAGTCACATTGCTGACTGCCACCCGAGATTCTTCCCTCTCCTTTCTTCCTCTCCCTTCCTCACACCTCTCCCCACTACATATGTGTGGTTTCCCCTAGATTATGTGTTGCTTTGACTTTGGTGAGTCTAGTACATGAGCTTAACTTTTCACCCAAGCCTGGGTTTTGTTTTTGCCTCCACAAATGATGGAAAACATTTGTCCCTTGAGTCTCTGGGTTTGGCTAATTTCACTCAGCATGATTTCTTCCACTGGCATCCATTTGCCTTCAAAGGTTGTAATATTGCTCTTTCTAATAGCTGAGTAGAACTCCAAAGTACATACATATCACAGCTTTTGGATCCATTCATCCTTTGAAGGGCATTGGGGTTGATTCCATAATTTAGCTATTTTCTATTGAAGTGCTATGAACATCGAACGTGCTGTGTCACTGTAATTTGCTGATTCTAGCTATGTCATATGGTGGATCCATTCCTAATTTTTTTGAGGAGTCTCCACACTACTTTCCAAAGTGGCTGTACCAACCTGCAGTTCCACCAGCAGTGTGCTAGTGTTCCTATCTCCCTGCAACCCCTCCAGCATCTATTACTGTTTATATTCTTCATCTTTGTCAGTCTGACTGGAGTGAGGTCAATTCTTTTATTGTAGTTTTGATTTGCATTTCTCTGATTACTAGTGATTTAGAACACTTTCTCATGTATTCATTGGCTTGCTTGATTTCCATTGTAGAGAAGTCTCTGTTTAGCTCTCTGGCCCATTTATTGATTGGATTGTTTGTGATTTTGATACTACGTTTTTTGAGTTCTTTGTAAATTTTGGATATTATTTCCCTGTTTGAGGAATCACAGGCCATTATTATTATTTCCCATTCTCTCTTGACAGCTTTCACCACTTCCTTGGCTAAATAAAAGCTTTTTAGTTTAATGGCATCCTTCTCACTGATTCTTGACTTTAATTCTTTCTCTTTGAGAGTCTTGTTGAGAAAGTTGTTGCCTACTCCCATTTGCTGGAGTATTGGTCCTAATTTTTCTCCTAGCACCTGCATGGTAACTGGTTTAATTCCTAGTTCCATGATCCCTTTCAATTAGATTTTTGTGCAAGGTGAGAGATAAAGATCTAATTTCAACTTTCTATAAGTGGTTGCCAGTTTGTCCAGCACCATTTCTTGAATAGACTGTCATTCCTCCATGTTATATTTTGACCTCCTTTGTCAAATATTAGATGTTTGAAGATTTGTGGGTTTGTGTCAGGGTCTTCTACTCTGTTCCATTTGTCTTTATGCCTGTTTTGATACCAATACCATGCTGTTTTTGTTACTACAGCTCTATAGTATAATTTTAGATCTGGTATTGCAGAACCACCTGTTTCATCTTTCTTGCTTAGTAATATTTTGGCTGTTCTGGGTTTTTTTGTTGTTCCAAATAAATTTGAGAATTGCTGTTTCTATATCTGTAAAGAATGATATTGGAATCTTGATGGAGATTGCACTGATCTGTACAGCTCTTTCTGCAGAATGGCTATTTTAGTGATATTGATTCTGCCTAACCAAGAACATGGAATGTCTTCCATAGTCTCAGATCTTCTTCAATTTCTTTCTTCAGTGTTCTGTAGTTTTCATTGTAGAGGCCTTTTACTTCCCTTGTTATATTAATTCCCAAGTATTTTATTCTTTTTGAGGATATTGTGAATGGGACTGATTTCATGATTTCTTCTTCTGCCCTATCATTATTAGCATATAGGAAAGATATTGATGTATGAGTGTTGATCTTGTAGCCTGCTGCTTTGCTAAATCTGTTTATAAGCTCGAGAAGTTTTCTGGTGGAGTTTTTTTTTTTTTTAATCTTCCAGACATAGGATCATGTCATCAGCAAAGAGGAATAGTTTGACTTCTTCTCTTCCTATTCTTATCCCTTTGATTTCCTTCTTTTGCCTGATTGCTACAGCCGGGGTCTTGAGGATTATATTGAATAAAAGTAGTGAGAGTGGGTAGCCTTGTCTTGTTCCTGAGTTTAGTGGAAATGCTTTCAGCTTTTCTCCATTTAGTATTATACTAACCGAGAGTTTGGCATATATGGCCTTCACAAAGTTAAGATATGACCTTTGATCCCTATTTTCTCCAGAGTTTTAAGCATAAATGGGTGTTGGGTTTTGTTAAAGGCCCTTTTTGCACTAACTGAGATGATCATATGGTTTTTGTCATTAATTCTTGTTTAGGTGATGAATCACTTTTGTTGATTTGGATATGTTGAAACAGCAGTGCATCCCTGGAATGCAACCCACGTGGTTGTGATGAATTATCTTCTTGATGTGTTTTTGAATGCAGTTTGCTAGGACTTTATTAAGAATTTTTGTGTCTATTTTCATCAGTGATATTGGTCTGTAGTTTTCTTTTTTTGATGCGTCTTTGTTGGGTTTTGGTTTTAGGGTATTAGTTGCCTTATAAAAAGTGTTTGGGAGAGTTCCCTCCTTTTCAATTTCTTGGAATAACTTAATAAGGAGAGACCTTTAGCTACTGCTTATAGGTGTGGTAAAATTCAGCAGGGAATCCATCAGGTCCTGAGCATTTTTCTTTGGAAGGCTTTTCATTGCTATATTGATTTCAGTGCCTGTTATTGGGCTGTTTAGGATTTCAACTTCAGTCTGTGTCAATTGGGGATGTTGTAGTGCCTAGAAATTTGTGCATGTCTTCAAGATTATCTGATTTAGATGTATATAGTTTTTCAAAATGTGTTCTCATAATCCATTGGATTTCCATGAGGTCAGTGTTGATTGCACACAGTTCATTGGTGATTTTGTTGATTTGCTTAATTTCTTTCTTTCTTTTAGTAAAATTGGCTAGGAGTCTGTCAATTTTATTTAGTTTTTCAAAGAATTAAGTCTTTGTTTCGTCTATTCTTTCTATTTGTTGTTATTATTATTGTTGTTCTTGATTTCATTAATTTCCACTCTAGTTTTGATTATTCCCTGCCTTCTGCTGGCTTTGGGATTAGACTGCTTATCCTTTTGTAGGGATTTGAGGTGGAGCATAAGCTTGTTTATTCAGGATCTCTTCTGATTTTTAATGTAGGTACTCAGTGCTATAAATTTTCCCCTTCAGAGTACTTTCATGCTGTTCCAGAGGTTTCAATATGTTGTGTCTTAATTCTCATTTAGTTCCAAAAGTTTCTTGGTTTCTGCTCTCATGTCTTCTTGGATCAATTCTTCATTTATAATAGAGTATTACTCAATCTCCAATGTATATGTGTGTTTTCATTTATGATTTTTGCTGTTAATTGCTAGGATCATGGTGTTATGGTCTGATAGGATACATGGAAGAATATCTACTTTTTACGTTTGCTGAGATTTCCTTTGTGAACTTGAATATGGTCTATTTTGGAGAAGAATCCATGTGCTGCTAAGAAGAAGTTATATTCTGCTGATTTGGAGCATAATGGAGTTGTTTAGGCTAGAGATCTCTTTATTTTTTATTTTTTTTTGTATTTTTTTTTTTTTGCTTTGATGATCTGTCTATTGGTGATAAAGGAGTATTAAAGTCTCCCAGTATTACCATGTTAGGGTTCATAAGTGGTTTTATGTCATTCCAAATACTTGGGACTATTGGTGTTTGGAGCATAGATATTTGCTATGCTTACATCTTCCTGATGTATTGTTCATTTTACTATGATTTAGTGGTCTTCTTAATCTCTTCTGATTTTCATTTGAAATCTACTTGTTCAGATATAAGTATTGGAACACCAGCTTGTTTCTTGGGCCATATGCTTGGTAGATTTTTCCCATCCTTTCACCCTCAATCTGTGGCTGTTTTTTTTTGGCTGTAAGATGAGTCTCCTGTAAGCAACATATTGTTGGATTATATTTTTTGATCCAATATGCTTATCTGTGTCTTTTTATTGTACGTTGAAACCATTCACATTCAGTGTTAGGATAGTAATGGGTTATGGTTTGTAGTCATCATGTCTTATTAATGAGTTCTGTGCTGTCTTGGTTGTCTTTTGATAGCTTGTGCTTTTATTGAATTTCCTCCATATGTGGGTTTTGAAGATGGTTTGCTTGTTCTTCTATCTGAGAATTCTTTGTACTGCTGGTTTTCTGTTCAGGAATGTTGCAAGCTTGATCTTATCATGAAGTGTTCTTATTTCCCCATCAAATTTGAAGCTGAGTTTTGCTGGGTTTTCTCGGGTGCAGGTTTTGAAGCTGAGTTTTGCTGGATTTTCTCAGCTGCAGGTTTTCATCATTCAGAGATTATAAGATCTCCTTCCTGGAGATTCTTGCTTCTAGGGTCCAAGCTGAAAAGTCAGAGGTGATATTTATTGTTTTGCCTCTGAACGTGATTTGGCATTTATCTCTTGTAGATTTTAACAGTCTTTCCTTGATTTCCCTGTTATACATTTTGAATATGATGTGTCTCAGCTTCTCTTTTGTTTAGGCCTATTGGGTATTCTAAACACTTCCTGGATCAGCATATCTGACTCTGTTCTAATAAGGCAAAAAAAATTCTATTTCATTGAGAATATCCTTTATGTCATTCCTTTGCATTTCAATTTCTTCTTGTATCCCAATTACTCTTATATTGTTTCTTCTAATTTTATCCCAGACATTTTGAAAATTCTGTTCATGCTTTGTGAGTTTTCATTCTTTTTTGTCATCCATGTGCTCAAGCTTACTCAGCCTATCCTCATTGTTGGATGTTCTTTCTTCAAGAGCTGAGGTTCTGTTTTCTATAGAAGTTAGTCTATTATTAAATTCTTCCATCATTCCTCTGATGTGATTGACTACAGATTTTACTTCCTTTTTCAGCATGTCTATTCCTTTAATAATAGAATTTTTCATCTCTTGAGTTTTCCCATTTAGTTCATTCATTAAATCTTCTTAATCAGATCATTGATAAGTTTTCTAAGTATTCATCCTGCTCTCTGCCTGTGGGCTACTTGATAGGAGAGTTGTGGATTTGAGGTGAAACTTTTCTAATTTGATTACTCTTCTTTGAAGGACTTTTTCTGAATCTTTGAATTGAGGTTCCCTGTGTGGAAGCAAGGCAGGTCTCCAGGTGCTTCTTCCTTACAGGTCAGTGGGTCAGCTCGACACTGCCTCCGTGATGACCACCTTGTTCCAGAAAATTGCTTCTGCCTGGAGCCTCGTTTTGCTGCACCATTTGGATATAGGCTCTGAAACCTGTGGGGTTGCTGAACTGGAAGTTCAGTGACAGGAGTGCCTCACTAGGTCCTGGGGTCCTGGAGGCCCATGGTGGGTCAGAATAGGCCTACCTATTCATCATGCTGGAACCTGTGATCCTTGGTGGTAGGGAATATCCCAACATAGCTGGATCTGGCGTGTATGCATTGCAGCTGGGCGGCTCTGTATGGGGATCTTCGGGGTATCCTGGATGTCTGCTGGCTTTCGGGACAGAGGCCTGGGCCAGCACAGAGGCCAAGCTGGCCTGGGCCTAATCCTTAGAGTTATAATCCTACCATACTTCCATCAACCTTGGAGAGAGATGAGTGAGGAGGGGATCAGTAAGAGATACAGTAGAGCAAGATGACAGAACTAATGGGCATGGCAGGATTGAGAAAGTCTTTGGGCTTGATTTTGAATGATGAAAAGATTTATTGGAAACTTTTGAACAAAGTGATAATGTTCAAAAATAATTTTGGTGAGTCCATCTAACAGTTATGTTATCAGAAGTGAAATGGCTTGGTTAAAGGTGCACAAACTTGTAATTTTGAACTATATTGTCAAGTTATTCTCCATATTAGTTATATAATTTATACTTCCACTGGAAATTTGCAGCAGATTTATCAACAACAATATTTGAATACAGCTATAAAATAGTCTACTAATAAAAAAGTAAAATTTAAATACTATAAGCAGGTGGATTGTCACTAAAGACAATGGCTAAAGTAGAAAGTGTGTTAGTCCAGCAAGTGCTGAGCCTGAATAACCATCAGCACGGGCTGAGTCTTAACAACATCACCAAAATATCCCAAAATATTCTTTAGAAAAGTGAATAAATCTAGAAGTAGAGAATTATAAAATGCTAAGCAAAGAACTAGTAAGCATGTGAGTGAACAGAACGGAGCATCAAGTGCATTACAGTCTTAATAGTGATAATGATGGCCACAGTGATAATGAAAGAGTTGGAGCCACAACATCAAGCGTTAATAACATATTTTATAACAATAATTGAAGAATGGTGGGGATACAGGTGGGTTGGAAAAGTAAAACTAAAATACTCTAAAACCCTTATGCTCTTCAGGCAGTTAAAGATATTGATTAAAATTATATATTGAGAAGTTAAGTACATGCAAGTATTTAAGTAACCAGTAAAAGGATAGAAATAGAATGCCTAATTTCCAAAACTCACAGAAAAAAATAAGCAAAGGAGATTAACCAAAAAGAAGGAAGGGAAAAGAATGATATCGCTTAAAAAGTCATGGTTAACAGAAAGTCAAAATAAGTTGGTAGAGATATATTTAAGAGAGAATAAGAATATCAACTTTAGAAATAGTGCTTTTGGTGATACTTTAATACTTATCTTTCATCTGAGTTGATGGACTACAGTATGATCATGAGATCATTGATGTCTAATGATTCTATCTCAGATAACATGCGTGACAAAGTAATGAGTTAATCGCAGACCAGGGGCATCTTCAAGGATTTTCCCAATTCTTTATCTTCTTTGATTCTCACAACATCCTTCATAACAGGGTACTCATTGGAGTACTATGTCTCAAATAATTTGTGGTTTTTTATTTAAATCCAGAATAGGTGACGCTTAGTCCTCTCTCCAACATCCACAGTTGCTTATTCTTTGACTCTCCCCTCTCTAGTATTTTCTATTTTACTCAGCAAAGAGAAGTTGTGAAGTTGTTCTTATTCTGGCTCAGGTTTTTAACTGGAAAAGGTCCAGAGGAATTAGGTTAGGAAGGGCCATAGTACTGAGCAGTTTTGAAAAGAAAGAGTCATCACAAATAAGAAATGAGAATTGAGGTTAGAGAGACCTCTTGGCACTGTATGACTTTTTGCCCATGATACCAAGTGTCTGGGTAACTAACTTTTGGGGGGACAAGCAGAGAATATGTTACTTCTAGTAACAGAGAATATTGTATTTCTAGTAGCTGAGTAATATAATTTTTATATTGTCATTTTCCTACCCATTTCTAAACTCCCATCCCTATAATTTTGAGAATACCAGGACAGCACATTCATTTGCTACAGGGAAGGAATTTGGCCGGGAGAGTAGAATTGCTCATTGGTTTTATATCTTTGGAGACCACCAACAACTAATTGTCCTTAGTCCATTATTGATTTTGCTGATTTAAAAGCACGAGCCTCTAAAAATGATTCATGATTAGGGTGAGCATATGTCCTGGTTTGTTTGGGAAAATCCTAGTTTGGATGAAATTTTATAGTAGGGCAGTGGTATTGGCTTAATGGACTCAAATTGTTTTAAATACAAATCCTTTCCTCCAGTTTTATAGGGAGATAACTCTCAATTCCAACTCTGAATCCCCACTCCCAAGACACTGTATTGATTGGTTTCAGGTTAAAGTACATCATCCCAGTAAAGAAAAGTCATCACAAATTATAATGTATAGCATTAATAATGACCAAAAACAAAATCCAGCAGCCAAGAAACACTCCACTGTCAGGAAACCCCTCTGAAGCACATGTGCCCTGATGGAGTTGGAATTCTTTCAATTCACGGTAAAGATGCCTTGCACATGAACATATATCTTGCTTTTTATTTATAAATAACCGCTTCGCTCCAACATTAATAATTTGCTTCATTTTCTCTATTTTGGTTAACAATCCTTTAGCAATGCAGATTTATAACAGTAATTTGACCTAAATTTTTCCTAGAGGCAGACATTAACACTGGCAGGCGCACACTGCGGCCCCCTGATCCCTGAGGTGCACCGCTCCCTCCTTCAAAGAAAGCAGAAAAAAACTGAGCCCCACTCTCTGCCTCCCACCTTAGACAGCTTCCCAGGGGTTGAGTGTTTTCCTCTCAGTCCTCTACAGCTTCGCAGACATGCACTCTCGGTGCTGGGGCACGGTTGGCATCTGCTTTGGAAATATTTCTGCAGCTAAGGACAGAAAAGATGTCTGCTATGAAAGATAAGCCACAAGTCAACTTTGGTTACAGTCATCTGGGTAATAAATACAGAGAGAGAATAATGGTTGTGTGGCATGTTTCGGCCTCAGGTGTTCCTCTGGTCTCGGTCAGAGCCACCTCTCCTGTGTGGGTAAGGGCACCAATGCCTCTCGCAGGGCTGCCCTTTCTGCATGGGTGGCTGCAATGACTCCTCCTCTCTGGCTCTCCTGGGCGCAGACTGCTAACGCAGGATAAGGGCAGAGGCATCTGCAGGCAGGAACAATGCTCCAGGGTCTCCGAGCTGCAGGCCTGTCGCAAAGGGCTTATAAACACCTCCTTTTACTCATCTCCTTTATGTCAGGGATCATCCCATCCTGAAAGGTCCCTAAAGCTCTCCTGCTCTCACTTCCTTACTTCCCCTCTTCCCTGATTTCCTAAAAAGAATGGGCTGTTTTCTTAGACTTAGGGCAGGGTTTAGAAACGTAGCAGCAGTTATTCTGATCTGATACCGAGAAAATATCACTTAAGAACATCGACCTTCAGAAATAATGCTTCTGACAATACTTTAATACTCAGCACCCATCTGAGCTGATGGACCCATGTATGATCATGAGGTCATCGATGTCTAATGATTCTACCTCGGATAACATACACAGTACCAGGAGTTAGCACATTAATCACGGACCCAGCACATCATCCAGGATTTATCTATTTCTTTTGTCTTCTTTGATTCTTACAAACTCCTTGGTATAGAGTATTCTACTGGTCAGATGATTCTGTGGAAATAATTCTGCATGTAGGACATTGAAGAGGCAAAGGAAAGACATTCACATTTAATGCTCAGTGAGGTGAGCTGGATACCCTCACCCACATCCTCCCAGGTAAGCTTGACTACCTCTCCGGTGGTAGGAATCCTTGATCTCAAGGTATAGGCTGAGGGATTCAGGTACAGACAGATGGGCTTGTCCAAACACCAACAAATGACAGAGCAGTATTTTGACTCAACCTTCTTATGCTTTTGAGGTTAATTTTCATATATTTCTATTGAAAAACAGAGTACAGACACTAATATTTAAGAAGCTTATTTCTACTATCTATATTCTTAATGTCACAGGAAGTTGAAAAGGTAGACAAGAAAAAAATCCAGGTTTATTGCTCTATTGAGGAGTTTAACCACACAGTCTTGTTTTATTTTGATATTTGAGCTGGACTTGCCTATACAATAAAACTGCATGACGTATACAATTTTACGAGTTTAACATAGGCATATATCTGTGATTCCTCCCCCTCAAAGTAATACACATAACCATGACCTTGAAAAGTTTCCTTCCTTCCTTCCTCCCTCCCTCCCTTCTTTTCTTCCTTCCTCCCTCCCTTCCTTCCCTCTCTCCCTTATTTCCTTCCTTCCTCCCTCCCTCCCTTCTTTTCTTTCTTCCTCCCTCCCTTCCTTCCTTCCCTCCCTCCCTTCTTTCCTTCCTTCTCCCTCTTCCTTCCTTCTTCCCCCTCCCTTCCTCCTTCTCCTCCTTCTTATTTGCAAGAACCCCCAACATGAAATCTACCTTCATATAAAATATTATGCACAATGCCTGATTGTGAGCTCTTGGCTTGACATTGTACGGAGATCACCAGAACTTTTTCACCTTGAATAACTGCAACTCCATAAATACGGAGCAGCATCCCTCCCCCTCCACTCCCCCAGCTTCCAGCAACCACTGCTCCATTCTCTGCTTCTAGAAGTTTGACTATTTTAAATTCCACATACACAGCATTTGTCCTTCTTCACCTGGCCCATTTTACTCAGCATAATGTCCTCCATGTTTTAATGGCTCCTTCCCTGTTTCCCAGATTCCTGGGTGCATTTCTCCAGGTGGCCACAAAGAGGTGCCCAGGAGCAGTAAACTGGGTGTCTTAATCCTGGCATTAAAAGGAAAAACCAGAGTAGCTGTTTTTCACAAATCTGGGACCGTGTGCAGTTCTTAGATTGTTGGGTAATCTGTGTAGCGTGGACAGGCAAAGGCTGAGAGATGGAGAATTTCAAGGGCTCCCATACGAGTAGAGCCCAGCACAGTGCCTAGGATGGAATAGGGGCCCCATAAATGTGAGCTTGCTTTTGCTCTTCCTTCCCCATCCCCGCTCCTCCCTGCCTTCACCTCCACTCTTTCTCACTCTCTCTCCACCTGTTGTTGATTTTCATAGAGTCAAAACATTTGCTAGGAACCAAATTATAGAAATTTCAGAGCCTGCAAAATACCACCAACCAATTGGTGCCTGGAACAGGGCCCTGCCCCTCAGGAGCAGTGCACGCAGGAGCAGGGCAAAGCTTCCCAGGAAGTTTGGGTGCCACCTGAAGCAGAAAGGTGTGGAGTTAGCACTCGCCCTTACATGCTCAGCAGCAGCAGGTGTGTTTGCACACCCTTCCTGGGTTACAGCTTCCTTCTCTATAAAGCAAGGTCAATTACCTACTTCACGGGATGGTTGCAATGATTAACCGAAAGAGCGTGGGAAAGCACCTCTGATAGTGTTTTTTGCATCTTCTAAGTGTTGGTGGGCTCTGTTTAAAACACAGTTTTTAAAGAAAGCCCTCCATGGGCTTTTGTTAGGGAGGGGAGGGGCAAGACACAACCGTGACATCAGAGCAGTACTAAACTCTGGTGGCCCTATGTTTCCCTGAGGGAGAGCACAGCATGCCCTCGCCCTGTGGAGTGGCCCTCTCAGTCAGGACAGCTGCAGGCTCAGAAAGAACAAATCCCTGGGGCAAGGAGGGAAAGAGGAGAGCGCCCATCCGGCAACTCTGCTGCCTTTGGGACCATGGGCCATCCAGCGCTGCTTCCCAGGAAAATTCACTTATGAGAAAAACTGCTGGCTGGACCAAACAGCCTGAAATGGCTTAACTTAATCTAAATATGCAGAGCTCGCATGTGTGTATGCATGTGAGGAGAAGGAAAGGGCAAAGGATTTGGCCTATTTGTGTAAGTCATGAACCATAAATAAATAACTTAACAGAAATCCTGAAAAAAACCAAGTTCTTCTAAATATTTGCATGTGTGTGTGTGTGTGTGTGTGTGCGTGTACCAGGAACAGGGAAGTTTCTAGCAGCTACTGATGATCTTGGATGCTAAGTTTGGTTTATGCCCAGTGCCCACTGAAGCACAGGAGCTTGATAGTCTGGCTGGGAATTCCATCTTCCTTGGCCCAGGGTCTTCAGTGGGTCCAGGATTTCCTGCACACAGTGGGACAGCTTGACATTGAGACAGTTTTAGGAGAGATGTTAAATGGCTAGGTAGTCTGGCAGGAAAAAGGGCCCCCCTTGCTGGTAGAGAGTGATTGACAGGGGATGCTCAGGGCCTTCAGATGCAAAAAGACCATGAGGCTCACCTTTGTCCCAACCAAGAGAAGGGGCGGGCACAGGTGGGAACTAGGAAGTATTTGCCACCTTTTGTTTTGCATAGATTTTAACCAATGGTGTTCTTGATCAGTTTCAATGCCTGTTTTGCATAGATTTTAACCAATGACTTTGGTACTAAACTTCAACGCCTGCTTTGGATAAGTTTCAACCAATGCTGTAGATGCGTTTCTCAATGCCTGCTTTGCATGAATGTTAATTATGCTCACACCCCAAATCAATATAACCCCCCACCTAACCTCCATTAGATGGTGTCCTGCTTCCAGGTGCCCCTCCGCCTTGCGGAGTCTCTGCTCTTCTTCCTTAAATAAATCCTACTCCTTTTACTCCCCCTTCCATGGATTTTATTCTTCAAATTCATGAGACAAGAGCCCAGAAGATTGGCGCCGAATTCCTGGGGTGAATTTCCACCACACCATGAGCTGCAACTCCCAGCTTTTAGCTAGAGAGTTGCTAACACTATTTCGGCTGCAGACACCTGCAGCCAGCCCACATTCCCAGTTTTAACTGGGAATGGCTGCAAACACTAGCAGCGGGCTATTTTGGCTGCTGGAATCTGTAGTCAGCCCAGACTCCATTTGCCAGTGGGAGCAGAGAATCGGCCTCATCTCAAAAACCCCTCATCACCATGACTGTGTGGACCTGGGCATCAGCTCCCTCTGGGCTGCCTCCCAGCCTGCAAGCCGGTGGAGCCTGGAGAGGAAGGTCCTTTCGAAAGTTGCTTGGACACTTTCCACCAGCTGGGCCACTCTTGCAGTTCCTTCTCCTTAGAGCACTGGTGTTTCCTATCATTTTCTTTCATTTGCTAATTGCTTGTCTCCCCTTCCCCAGAATGTGAGCTCCCTGGGAAGAGAAGCTTGGCCTTCCCCTTGCTCTCTTTCCTCTCTTTCGCTCCAGGATTGTGGTGCAGGCACTCAACAGACACCTGCAGAGCACTGAGAGCAGATCTCAGGCTTCCCCACACCACACCCAAAGGGGTCTTGGAGAAAATGGCTGTCACTCAAAAAGCAAAGCGACAGGAGAAAAGCAAAAGACCGAAAAACAACTCCGGAATAAAAGAGCAGCTTCAACTGGGATGTGTGTTTTAAATTTCCGCAAGGGCATAATTAAAGTGTTTCACTCTCCCCTGGACCTCTGACTGAAAAATTAGCATGAGGGAGAAAAGGAATAGGGAAGAACAGCAAGCTTGAAAAAGTTGTTTGTTTCATGCAAATTGTACATTGTAGTTTGGATTCATGCCTGGGGGAAGGAAAACCACCTTTAACCTGATGACAGGTTAAATGCTTCAGACACTTAAAGCTTTGATGTTGAATGTGAACTTAATGTAGCAAGTATTTACTGGGCACTTCTGTGACACTGGAGACTTCCCCAGGTGACAGTGGTGAACCAGAGGGACCCATCTGATCCCCTCCTGAGGAGTTCCCAGCCAAGAGGGCGGTAGAGATAAGCAATGGCTGTACACAATCCCCTGCGACCAGTGGTATGCATACTGCACTTAGAAGAGCACAGAGGTGACACTGTGGCTTCGTGAACTTGAAATAATGAAGTTGGAGAAAATTCTGCACGCTTCAAAGATATGGTTTATTAGTAGTAGAATTGATGGATTAATAAAAATATGCTGAAATCAGATTGAACAAGGGATTTTGAGCAGGCGTGAGGAGCTAATCGCGTGGCATCCACTGGGGACCTCCTCCGCCCCGGAACCCTACAGGTGCTGTCGGCCTGTTCCCAGGAGCTTACCAGGTGCTGAGCCTGCACGTGTCCAGAGCACTGGGGATCACTGTCTGCCTGCACAACCCACAAGTCTCAAGGATCCTCCCAACGCCTTCGCACTCACAGGAATCACCAGAAGCACTGTCTTCCCCCACTGGTATGCAGACGTTCTGAGAAACCCTTCAGGGGTTGAATGGGAAGAGAATCTGTCAGATAGCTCAAAGGCCACCCCAGGCCCCTGGGAGCTGACTCCGGATCCTTTGGGAGGACATGTGTCCTCCTGGGACTTGCTGCAGCTGACTGACAGCTTTTTCGAAAGCGATTCATCTCCCATGCTGCATTCAGCTCTTGGATTGGGTTCAGGTCCTACTGAGATGGGTGGGATGATTTGATTTATGATAGTGGAGTAAAATGCTTTCTGTTAGTTTTTGAGTCAGAAGCATCTTATAACTCCAAAATAAATGGTGACAGGAAGCGCTGTCCCTGCCAAACGCCTCATGTCACGTTGAGTTACAGCGTCAGATGGAAAGAGAATGCTAACAGCATTTGCTTGCTAAGAAATTCGCTGTTTCCTTGCTCAGGAAGCCATGAGACTGAATTCTCCAAAACTGTTTACCCTCTTCCTCTTTCTGGTTTCTTTGCTCAAATCTGGTCTCTTGCTAGATCCTCCCTTCCTGTCTCTGTGGTTATGGTTCCAGCGATGACAGGGAGAACATTGCCATTGGAATTAGATGCAGTGGGTGCTTTCCTGGCACAGACTTTCTGACCAGTCACCCTGCAGATCCTCCTAGCAGCAGCTGCTGTGTGTGTGTGTGTGTGTGTGTGTGTGTGTGTGTGTGTGTGTGTGTGTATGTGTGTTGGAGGGCATGGCAAGGTTACGGGTACCCTTGTGGGAATGACAGAACCAGTCTGCTGCTTGGGAGTCTCTAGGAGGCACATAGCCTGCAGTGCCAGGACCCTCATCCCTGCCTCCCAAAGTCCTTGAGTGACTTTCTGATTGTGGTTCATCCAATAACCCAAGAGAAAGAGTGCTGTGTTCCCAGGCTAGCATTCTCAGAACCAGAAAGCACGTTTCATACATCCTTACGAAGCAGGCAGCATTAAGCCTTAGGAATGCCTTGGCCCAACAAGCAGAACCAGCAATGAGCTCAGGGAGGGGCTCAAGACAGCGCTCAACCCTACTAAGAAGAGACTGGAGATGTTCGGGCCATGGCACCAAAGCTCTTAAATCAACATTACAGGAAGCAACTCCCGTAGATCTTGCCAAAAATAGATATGGTAGGAGTTTTAATATAAAGTAGCCCTTGGGAATGTCCTTAGGTCTAAAGGGTCCCGGAATATTATTTTCTTTAGTCAGAGTGAATTACTATATTTATTTAAATGGACGAAGACAACAGTAGTGGAAATAAATGGTGAACTTCTCCATTTCCTTTCCGCAAACTACTGCCACTGTCACTATGACCCAAGAGAGCGGGCACCATGGTGAGTCTACCCCAGGATGTCTGCTGACAAACACGGTCCCATGTCATCACTACAGAAACTCTAAGGAAGGAGGTACTATTATAGTTAATATTTCGCAGATGAGAAAAATCAAGCTTTCCAAGGAATAAAACTGACCCCAGGTCCCACAGCTGGCGATCATAGATTCCCTTCTAATAGGCTTTGCGAATGCAAAGACCTTGCTCTGCAACATTATCCCAGGGAGAAGCAGCCATGAGAACTGGGGTCCTCTGCTTTCTGTCCAGCAAGGGTTTCCCAGGCTTCCCTGTGACCTCTGGCTAGGATTGGGTGCTCCCAGCTTCCTGGGTTCCACTAATGGACTCATCCTATATGTAGCATGTGGCCTTTCTTAAAATACAAACCTATGCAGAAAACAAATGCCACAAAGCAAATACCAGACCAAGATAGAATCTTTAATTTCACCCTTAAAGAATTCTGCCAAAAGGAAGATAAATCACGCTGCTCAGTGCAATGCTAAAGTCCCTCCTCTCAGTCATCTGTTGGTGTCATCCCGGCTTCTCTATTCCTGTCCCCTCTAGGAAGCCTAACAAGGTTGACTTGAGACTTAGCGATTGTAAGGCTTCCCTTTTCCTTATTCCCTAAAATATCTGGCAACTCTTCCCTACCTGTGAGCCCTGTCAGTTGCCACAGTAGGGTGCAGGAGTAGTCTTGACTTCAGCACAAGCTGTGTTTTCCAATTTTTTCATGAACTCAGTTTCCTGCTGGTCTTTGGCTTCTCTCTTCCAGCATTATTGGCATCGAGGTTTCCAGATGCTTCCACTGAGCCTTGTTTGTTTAGTTAAACAGTGAGTGCTGCTAGTCCCTCTGTTCTGCCCACAAGGCTCCAATTCTGTGGCAGGAGTACAGCCTCAGCTTTGTAGTTCTGGGGCCTGGCATGGTCCTGACATGGTGATGCGAGTGCTTACTAAAACCTGGAGGAAGGAAGGAAGAGAGTTATCACGGGACCCCTTACCTGCAGTTTCAATTACGTGTCATCCAAAGATACATTATAATAGAGTATGATAAGACATTTGGATAGAGATCATATTCACATGACTTTCACTCTAGTATATTGTTATACTTGTTCTGTTTTATTATGTTATTGCTGTTAATCTCCTTGTATGGCTCTTTTATAAATTAAACTTCATCTTAGGTATGTGTGCACAATGCAGGAAAAAGCATGGTGTCTCTAGAATTCAGAATGAACTGGAATTCTAGATATCCACTGAGAGTCAGGATGTATATATATTCCCATGGATAAGGGGACTACTATATTTTCATTAGTGTCAGTTAGTGTCAGTATTTGGTTTGGTTTGGGTTTTGTGTGTATTTCTGTCTTTTCTTTTTTTTTTTAAGAGAGAGAAGGACAGTGAGAGAGACAGAGAAAGAGAGAAAAACAACTTTATTGAGCTTTTCTCGTGGCCTTCCTTGCTCCAACACTTAGTTGTGTATGTGGTGCTGGGGTTTGAACCTGGGTCCTCGTGCTTCCCAGGCAAGCGCCAAAACCATTGAGCCACCGCTCCAGCTCTGTGGTTTGCTTTCTGAAGGAACCAGAAACAAAGTGATCAGCAGCAGAGAGATCCTAAGCAGAGGGGATGGAATCTTCCACCGTTCCTCCTGGACCCTCCTAGGAGTGCGATTTCCTGGGAAATCAGGAGCACTGACTCAGAGGCCAGACAGCTGTGTTCAGAGGTGCAGGTCTGCTGCTTGCTGCGTCAAGGATGCAAATTTCTTAACCTCTCTGGTCCTCAGCTCCATCAACTGCAAAGTGAAGAAAATGAAAGCACCTTTTCCATGAGCGTTTAATGAGCAGTAAATGAATAAACAGGAGAGGCACTAGGAGTTGTGACAGTGCGCAGGAAGAACTGCTTCACTGTCATCGTTGTCATTAGATGGCCCTCAGCAGCAAAAGCTGGGGACCTGTCTCTGGGAAGAATGTCCTTTGCTGAATAAATATTTGTCACATGCTTTGTATCAAGTGTCGTGCTAAGATTGGGGAATACGTTCCAAGGCCTGCAGCTGAGATTCTTGTGCTGTAAACCGAGATGAACAATAACTAATAACAACACAACACAGCCGTCACACCATGCTGTACAAGCTCCGTCGAAGAGTCAAGACATCTTAACGTTTCTGGACCTCAGTGGACTAAAGGCTACTGGAACTGCAGAAAGGACCCCTGGGAAAGGGGACTGACTGCTGCCCCCAGTTAATCACATACACCGTCATCACTGGTGCAGGGACAGCCAGCTCTGCAGAGAACAGCAGTTGGGGTGGGGCAGGGAGCCAACCTGGCTTGGCAGCTGGGGAGGGACTGCTGTCAGCCATGCCACAGCTGGTGACGCTCCAGGCTGCATGGCCACCTGAGCTACCTGAATTGCTGACTCTCTCCTTTCCTTTCTGTCATGGTTCCCTGCGGTCCCTCAAAGATCAGCACCTCTGAGTGGGGGAGAGGGCACCCATGGGCATCATTATCAGACTCTCCCCACTGGGTGCTCCAACAGAGCAGCACACATGTCCCCAAAGCATGGAAAACAGGGACATACGGCCTGGGTCTGCAGAAGAGAGTTGGGCAGAATGAAGCCGATGGAACCTTCTGGGAGCCACAGGGACACAGACCCTGGGAGACACCGGGAAGCAGCTCTGCCTTCCTGCATGAAGGCTCAGAGCCAGCATCACCTGGACATCAGTGTGTGCGCATCCTTGGTGGAGGTGTCCGGGGCCATCTGGGTTACCCCAAAAAGAGAGTTCTGCACATTCTCTGTTCTCTGTGGCTGTTTACAGCAGAGCTTCAATTTCCTCCCACTTCGTCTAAAACCTGTACAAAAGGGGGTCTGGAGCGGTGGCTCCATCGTTACAGCGCTTGCCCGGCACGCGTCAGTAGGTGAGTTCAAACCCCAGCACCATGTACACAACGAAGACTTGGAGCAATGAAGGCCATATGAAAAACTAAATAAAATTGATTCTCTCTCTCTCACTGTCCCTCTCTCTTTAGTAAAATAAAAAAATAAAAAATAAAACCTGTACGGGGTAAACTACGAAGCAGTTTCTTGGATTCTTCCCCATCGTTATCTTTTTATTTGGAGTGCATAATGTCTAATTATTACATTTTTCTTGCTGGGATGTTCTTAGGAATGAACCATTGTATTCTCTCACTTTTAACACACATTTTGTTTCTGATCTAAAATTGCTAAGTAATTGCATTTTTTTAAAATAGAATTCATTTTAAAATCTCTTCAGCCTCGGGCAATATGAGACCTTTCGGTATTTCTGGATCTTTATATGAACAAGATGTCAAATTCTTGATGTCATTAAATCAGCTAAGGACTGGGAATGGTTGCCTTTGTGAGCTATAATGAAGATTTGGTCTGCTTTAAAAAGAAAAGACAGAGAGCCATAAGAACCAGAAATCATTCATACGAACTTTTCCATGAGACTTCTGTTTTCTTCCATGTTTGAGCCTTGCCAGATATTCTCTCCAAGAATTCGCTCCAAGAGAACTGGGCCAAAGAGCCCTGGAGGTGACACTGCATTACTTACAGATGTGCTCTATTCATGTCACTTTATCGAAAAGTGTGTACAAATATGCATCATTTATAAAATGTTATATGTAATACATTTATTTCAGGAAAGAGATCTCCATTTTATTACCTGCATGTAAAAATATTGTACTGTAATATAATAAAATAATATAATATTCTATATAATAATACAAGGCATGATATTGTAATATGCAAGATATAGTAAATACTCTATGTGCTCTATTGCTACATAATATACATATAAATTTATTATATGTTATAATGTAATATAGTAACATACAGCATTGATCTATGATATTATATTTAATATATATTATTTAATATATTAATTAAACGAAGTGTTTTCTTTTTGAAAGAAAATTTGAACCAGTAGGTAAATACTCTGAATTAATCAGTAATTTTTCACTTGCTTTTTTTTTTTTAAGAGAGAGGGACAGTCAGAGAGCGAAAGAGAGAAAGAACTTTATTGAGTTTTTTCACATGGCCTTAGTTGCTCCAACACTTAGTTGTGTACGTGGTGCTGGGGTTTGAACCCCAGTCCTTGTGCCTGTCAGGCAAACAGGCGAAACCGCGGAGCCACTGCTCCAGCCCTTCACTTGCTTTTTGATTCCTGGACAGTTGATACAGGTGCCCATGTGAAAAGGACCAAGTCATGGACAAAGTCTAGGCAAAGAACACAATTCATGAAAAAGATGCATTTTAAATACTGCTTTCCAGAGGCGGGGAATGGCTGCAAGCATAGCTAACCCTCAGGGCCGTTACCAAACATTATTGATCAACCCCTGCCAGAACATCACCTGCTATCCCCAAACGTCCTGCCAGGTAGCTGCTCCTGCCTCGGCTGTCTGCCCTAGAGCAAACCCTCTGTAAGGCCATCCATCTCGGGGATCAGCATTGATCTCAGATGACCAGGGCTTCCATGCAGCAGGTTTTCAAGGCCACCTCCAAGTGTGTCCTGCTCACTGCTACCCCCCAGGTCTCCCTCCTTCCTGGCCCTGCGGCCAGCGTTACTCCTCTCCTGGGACTGGGGGTGGGTGAGTATCCGATGAGCACTCCTCCCTCGCATCTCCTTGGCCTGCAAGCACAGACATCCTCTTGAATGAATGGGCAGAGGAGAATGCAACCAAAGGTTGAGAAGGCACTTTCTCCTCCTGGGCTGCCTGAGCACCACTTTGGTGAAGAGAAGTTCTCTTCCGGGCCTCTGTCAGGTGAGCAAGTCACAGTGATCTTGGAGTCTGATGCTGTTTCTCTAATTATTGAAGTTTACTATTCTTCTTGTCCTCTTACTCCTTCCCATCCTTCTCCTTTTTCTCCATCCCCATCCTCCTCTTTTATCTCTCTCTTGGCCTCTTCAGCTCACCCTTCAACCCAGGACCTTCAATTACATTTTAATTACAGATTGACCATGATTTTTTTTTATAAGTGTGCTCCAAATATTGCTCACATACTTTAACTAAAAGTTATGCCTTGTGGATCTGAAATTAAATCTAACTGGGCATCTTTTATTTGCTAAATCTGCTAACTCTACCCCTTTTGACTCTTCTTTAGTACCGTTAAAATTACGAAAAAGTGCAATTCCGTGGAGCCCTTCCAGGTCATGGCTCTATATTACCAAAGCTCCAAACCTATCAAATCCTTAAAAGTATTTTGAGAAAAGAAAGCACACATTTAGATTGAATGAAACTGGCCCACAGAATCAGAGGTTATCTATCCCTAATATTAGGACCCCGGCTCCTACATGATGTTGAATAATCTTCCGTGGTTAAGAAAGAACAGTGGCACAGTCAGAGAAGAAGCCAGATGGCACGAGCTGTTCTGGGGAGCAGCGTGTGGCACCCACTTTAGGGGAACAGTGGAAGAAATCTGACAGGAGACCTTTCTCTTGGGTTCACTCTCTCCCCAGACACACCAAGCGGGCGGCAGCCTTAAGACCTCTGTGCAAGGCACCTTGAAGATGCCGTTTATTCTGTTTTATCTTTTGTATTTTAATAACAACCCCTCTTAATAGGACAAAAACTGAAACTACCAACAGTCCCTAGCTTTCATATTTATTATTTAGCTTTTGAAAAGACATGCATTTCCAAAACACGGTCTAACTTTGGTCAGATTTAGAGCATCATTTAAGCATCTCGTTTGGCAGAGGGATCAGAAAAGATGCTTCCCTGGAGCCAGAAGTTCAAAGTCCCCAGCTCAGCATTGCTGTGTGAACTTGAATGAACCCATCGGCATCTCTGATCCCTAAAATGGAGCGGGCATGAGATCTCTGCTTCCTTTCCTGGTCACAGTCCTGCGATTCCAAAATGATTCAGAAATATTAGTGGCAGTCTCCATCATGAAATCCTCTCTTCCCAAAGGCTTTTTTTCCTATCGCATTCTATGTCTCTCCCCTCTGCTCTGTATATTCAGCAGTAGGGAAAAGTTCTGTGGGGCAGCTTGAAATAGCAACAGCCAAGAGGCCGACGTGGAGTCGCGGCTCCACGAGGCCCAGAGGCTGCCAAATGCTTGTCAGCAAGTCACCGGCAGGACATGGGAAGGGGCCAGTGCTCGTGGCTGCAGCTCAGACTTGTGACTTGTGCTGTTACCTTCCCCAGAGAACCGGGCCAAGGAGGAAGTCCTCAGAGAGCCCCTGGAAAACCAAGACACAGGCTGGAGCAAAAAAACGCTCCCAGGGACACCAGCCAGTTAACTGCTTGTGCTCCAACCCGGCTGAGCACCCGGTGCTGGGCAGCGAGTCTGGATCCTGCTTCTCAGAGCCCTCCAGCTCCTATGGCAACTGCAGAGGCTCCTGGAAGAACTGAGGGACTGCATGATTTCATCAATTACACACCCTGGGATCAGGGCTGGGCACTCCCCCAAATCTCCAAGCGGGTAGAATCCTTGACTTTGAACATGGACTCTGGTGTCCAGGGGCTCTCGGTTCCACGTTCTGGCCCTTGACATCATCACCCTAAACATGCAGTAAATCAGAGGCTCAGTAGAGCACTGGCTCAAGAAGAATGTGGCACCTCGGTCCCTAGGAATAGGAGTTTCAGCTTTATCCACAGTTGGACATAAACCCCTGGAAATAAAGGAGGTTCTAGCTCTCTGATGGCACCGTGTACCTTCTTAACCCAGTTTAGTAAAAATCCTAATGGGGATAATTATTTTTTTGAAATAGAGTTATGTTTTACCCTAAATTCATCTGACTGCATATCTTAAAATTGCCCTTACACAAATAGATTTTTTTTCTTACCCTGCAATCCAGCATGTGGAGTGCTCTGAAATATGGGTTGTAATTTCCATTAAGAGATTAAAAAATTCCGTGTGTTCAAACATACGCCATCTGCAGCATAAATCACAAGGTTGCCGCATTTGGGAATGCTGCCTGCAGTCACTGCAGTTAAAGGAGGAGAGTGACACTGCCCTTCTTTCCCTGTTTACCCAGGGTTTTACCCTCACTATCGGTTCTAACAGATACTAAACCTGGCAGCAGCCACTGGAGACATAACGGTGCCTCAAGGAGCTCCCCAAAGGGGTTGTCAAACTGAAGGGTCACCCATGAACAGACAGGTGACATCCAGTGCCCCGGTCAGGAGCTACAGATGGCGTGCTGTATCCAAGCTGGGTGAGGACGAGATTCCCTAAGAGATGATGCTATTGAATATTCATAATAGTTATTTGAAGTAAAGCTAATATTTCCATTTAACAGAAGGGAATCCCCAAACTGAGAAAGTCACATGAGTACTTTTTACAAAGAACAGAGTCTAGTTGGGTACAGTGTTGCAGGCTTATAATCCCAGCAGCTCAGGAGGCTGAGGCAGGAGGATGGCAAGTTCAAAGCCAGCCTCAGCAACTGAGCGAGGCCCTAAGCAACTTAGGGAGACCTTATCTCAAAACAAACAAACAAAAAAAAAAACAAAAAAAAAGGGGCTGGGGATGTGGGGAATGTGGCTCAGGGGTTAAGTGCCTCTGGGTTCAATCCCTGGTACAATGAAAGAGAAAAAAAGAAAGAAAGAAAGAAAAAGAGCAAAGTCTACACTTGAATCCATTTAAACCAAGCCCACATTCTTTCTACCATATCAGCAACAAATTGATTTTGCTTTCACTTTTTCTTTAAAGAAATCACCAACGCAATGAACTCAATCATCTTATTAAAGTGGTAATAAATTTATTTCCTCCTAAACTTCTCTTCCATAAGCTTGCTCATCTTGGCAGCATCTCCATATTGAAAAATCTCACTCATCAAGAAAATTTTATAATTTGAATATTTAACAAAGTTAGCACCTCTCTGTATTCCATCCGCAAATGGAATTCTCTAAAATGTTGCTGCTGGAAATAGCAGGCATGAGTCTGAAAACAAGAAGTCATTTAATATTAAACCCTGGCCTTTGAGCGACCAGGACATTGCCTTAGTGTAGAGAAGGAGGACTCGGCTAAATAGCAAGGGCATCTTGTGCCCGATCTCAGAGTCTTTGAGGAAACATTGGGAAACAGGACCAAATAGGAAGAATTTAGCTTGATGCATGTTCTGGAACGTAGCATGAAAGATGAAAAAGTAAAGCTTTTTCATGAGCCTGGTGGTTCAGCAGTTACAGCGATTGCCTGGCATGGGTGAGGACGTGGGTTCAAACCCCAGTGCCACGTATGCAATGAAGTGTTGGAACAACGAGAGCCAATGAAAAACTAAATAAAATCGATTCTCTCTTTCTCTCTCTCTCCTCTCTTCTCTCTCTCACTGTCTCTCTCTTTAAAAAAGAAAAATGAAGCTCTTCCCACACACCAGTGATTCAGATGAATAGGAAAAACTCCCCACGAAAGCCCAGAATCTGTGTGAGTCTTCAGGAGCCCGAGGGTATCTTGACCTTCAATATTGCCACCAGCAAGGCTTGGAAGAATCAGACTGCGCTATATGTAGGCAAGTGTGCTCCGTGCAGTGGCTTATAAATACTGCTGCTCAGACCTCACGAGGGAAATAGGTTGCAGACGACAAGCAACAGCAGGATTTGTGCAGGAGTGGAGACGCGAGCACTGGGAGGGAGGGAGGAATTCCTGTTGGATGTGCAGCAGTGGGGTTGGACCTGAAGACTCGGTAACGGGGAAACGTCAACGTTTGGATTCTTGCCAGCTTTGAAGAAAGGGGGAATTTGTAACTAGCATCTAGCTGTTTTCCCTGGTGTCCCTTGAACTGCTGATGAGAGCAACATCTCTCAAGTTTAGTTGTTTCTTCCTATTTATTATGCTTATTTTTTCTAAATAGTTTCTTCATATCTTCCATCCATTCTTATTTTGGGATACTCAGATTTTTTTATTTGTTTATGATGGAATCTGAAAAATTTTGTTTGCTTTTTCATTTTAATTTTTAAAATTTTATATTATTTTAAATTGACAATAATTATGTATACTTGGGGAGTACAACATGATGTTTCAATAAATGTAAAAGTTATGGAATGGTCAAACCATGCGAACAAACATGCCCTTCAACTCAAATATTTATCATGTTTTTGTGTGGTGAGAATATTTAAAACATTCTGTTAGGTATTTTAAAATGTACAATGTTAGCAGTAATTATGGGGGTTGTGCTGCTCAGCAGAATGCTAGAACGTTTTTCTCCTATCTAACTTTGCACCTGTCTACCCAAGGCTCCTCTCTCTCTCCCCACCCCTAGTGACCATCATTCTACTCTCTCCCTCCAGGAATTTATTTATTTATTTTTAAATACAGGATAATTGTCTGTTTGCTTGTTCAAATATAACCAACGTGTTTGCCAATGGGGATACGGCTCTTCTGTCTTCCACACAGTTGATTAGATGCTTCAGTGTCGTCTATGAACTAAATCCTTTCCCACACTATTTTAACAACTGTAATGTCTACTGAAGGGAAATACTTTCTATATATATTTGTTTATTTTCCAAGAATGTCTTGGCTTTCCAACGCATACCCGGTTTTCTAAATAAGTTTTATGTATTTTCTAAACAATCAAATTTGATTGGGATTGTATTTATAAGTGAACTTGGGAAAATTGATCTTTCCATTTTGACCCTTAATTATTATCCAAATGCTTACTATTTATATACTATTTTCTTTTTCTTTTATGGTCTTTGGCAGCTTCAGGTCTCATAATCTTTTGTTGCTTATTACCAGTATGTAATATTTATCTTGTTATTGAAAGGTGCAAATATATATAATGGGCTTGACTACTTTGTCCTGAAATATTTTCTCCAGAGTTTTCAAAGAAGTTCCTGGTGTGGTAAACAGAAAAGCTATTCTTTCTTAGAATTTTCCTTTTACATTTTCCATTCTTAAATACTACTATGAAATCTAGATCTGGGATTTCCTTTATCTTTTTGCAATCCTTTTAAGCCTTTATAAACTGAGATCTTTTGTGCTTCTTAAATTATGGGACATTCTTGATCATTATTTCTTTAAATATTTTTCCTCCCTATTTTTTCTCTTTTTCTGGAACCCCTAATATATGGGCACAGATAATTGTACTTCTAGTCTTTAAAAAATTTAACTTTTGTAGTATATTTCCCAGATCCTCACTTTTCCCCAACAGCTTTGAGGGGATTTCCTTGCCATGAACCTCCATGTTACCAATTCCTTCTTTGACCCTACCCATCAACCAATGTATCTAAACTGTGAGGTCCTAATTCAATACTTCTAATATTAACACTCAATGTTTCTACTTAGTTCCTTTTTTATAAATTTTCTTGTCTGTTTTTCTTACTGATATTCTGACTTACATATTTAAATATATTTTATTCCTCTTTTTAGTTATTAATATTTTCATTCCTAACTATGGTCCATCCAGATTGTGTTATCTGGTCATCTGATTATATTTCACTGCTGAATAGACATATCAAGTGATACTTTATTTTTTTTCCATAAACCCACCTTACCTCGGTAGCTTCAGCTGTCTTATTTGCAGTCACTTTGGGGGCAGAGGTCTTTGCATACACTGCTCCTGGTGTGTCTAGGAGAGGAGAGGTCTACACTGGTACAGATAGCCAGAGCATCACCAGATGGACGTGACCACTGTCATTTGTGAATTAATAACTTTGTCTCAGGCATTCTCTATTCCAATACCTTTCTTCTCTTGAGTCTCATTTCCTAACTGTAAAGTACAGAGGAATACGGAAGGAGGGTAGCTCAGTGATGGACCGCTCTTCCAATTCCCATGGTTGTCTTCCCCATTTGGATTCTGAGACCAGCCTACTTGTGCGCTTTGTTTCCTGGTGTCCTGGGCTGATGCTGTTATGTTTCTGCCCTGAAACGCTGAGTCCTTGCCCGTGAGAACAAGGAGTCAAAAATCCTTACTCTAGCCCAGACTTGGCCTTCTGTTTCAGCCCAGGCTCATCAGACTGCAGCTGCTGTCTTCACACTGGCCCACAGATGTCTTTTTATTCCCAGAAATCCTCCTATGATCATGTTTTCCTTCCGCAAACCCAAACACTTTCTTTTTCACTCTGTGAAATTCTCATTAATAGGCTCAAGGAGCCAGCCAATAGGCAGAAATATCTTGCCCTCTTGGGCCTCAGGATGTACTAACTGTTTAAATATTGCTGATGTATAGCAGTCGTTGATTTCGGAATATTTATTTTGTAAGAAGCACCTTTTCAATGAGCCCTTGCAATGATTCCCATCATTCTTGTTCTGCCTGCACAGTCACCACATTTGTAGTATACATTTTTCTTAATTGGTAAACTTCATTTTTAGAGCAGTTTATGATTACAGAAAATGAAGCAGATAGTACAGCTTTAAGAGAAATATTTTTTACATATTTCGGATGCAAGTCATTCATTACATGATATTTATTTTGAAATATTTTCTCCCAGGCTTGTTTTGGTTTTGAAATTCTTTAGCAGTATCTTTTGCAGAGCAGACATTTTAAATTTTAATGAGGTCCAAATTATCAATTTGTTTCATAGATTGTGCTTGTGATTCTCATATAAATGGGCTCTGTGTGTTGGCTTAAAGTGCCCTCAAATTTTTGCCCATTACATCAGGCTAGGACCATTATTCCAAAGCCAACTGATACGAAACTCAAATTCTTACACATCTTACACATCTACACATGCTTTAAGTGTAGTCCAAATGAACAATTTTCTAGAGGCTGCCTACTATGCACAGCCCATGAACTGCATCAATCAATATCTGCTAACCATAAGTGAGACAAATGTGTAGCTGTAAAAGACTTCAGACTTCTGCTGCTCTTTGGAGCTCTCTCACTAGGGGACTCCCTATCTTTCTGTAAACTACGACTCCTTCCAAGCGTCTTCTCTCTACAACAGGCCCCTTACTGTTCCTACTGCGTGGTGGCCTTGTGCCACTTTCTCTGGAAGGTCTTTTGCTGCGATGCACTTTCTCCAACAAATCGTGCGTGCGTATTGCTGCTTCTCACAGCCCTGCCCTTCCAGGTCCACCCAGGCCTGAAGCTTACCACGGTGCTTAACTAAACGCTTTTTGCGGAGCCCAAGGCCTCTGAGGTCATCTGCTAAAAGTTGATGGTTTTGCATTTTACACTTTGGCCTTTGATCTGACATTTTGAGTTAGTTTTTGTGAAAGTCGTAGGGCCAGTGTCGAGATTAGCTGTTGTGGATGTTTTGCATGAGGTCATCTGTTGTTCTGGCACCGCTGTTTCTGTATGGAACTGACTTTGCTGCTTGGTCATATTTATGTGGTGTTACGATTAAGATATGTAATGCCTCCCGAAAGCTCATGTGTGGACAACGCAAGAAAGCTGAGAGGAGAGATCATTGCATTGTAAGAGCCTTAACCTAACCTGCGCGTTAATCTCCTGATAAGAATTAGCTAAAGTGGTCTATTATCATGGGTTAAACCCAGATAAGATATAATGTTATACAGCCTAATATTTTTTAGAGATATTGTGGGAAGAGGAAGGGAGGGATAAGGGTGGGTAACCGGGGGGGGGGCCTCTCCTAGGGGTAAATCTAATATCCAGAATCTATTCACATTTTATATTATTTTGTTAAAAACTTGTGTGGTTGTTCAATAAAAAAATTTAAAAAAAAAGAATTAGCTAGTGGCAACTGTAGGCAGGTAGGTTGGTTGGAGGAGGTGCATCCTTGGGAGTTTGCCTTTGGGGTACATATTTTTGTCCTTGTTGAGCTGAGCTCTCTCTCTCTTTCTCCTTCTTCCTCTTCCTCTTCCTCTTCCTCCTCCTCCTCCTCCTCCTCCTCCTCTTCTTCTTCTTCTTCTTCTTCTTCTTCTTCTTCTTCTTCTTCTTCTTTTCTTCTTCCTGGTGCCATGTTCTCAGCTGCTTTCCTCACCACACACTTCCACCATGATATTCTGCCTCACCTCAGGCCCCAAGGAATGGGATTGGCCATCCATGGTCTGAGACTTCTCTGAAACTGTGAGCCGCCAAATGAATAAATATGTCCTCCTCTAAAATTGTTCTTATCAGGTCTTTTGGTCACAGCAGCGAAAGGTTGACTAAAACATGTGGATTTACTTCTGGTCTCTCTTCCCATCATGCATTGACTCAACTGTTCTTTCACCAAGACTACACTATCTTGATTATTGTGGCTTCACTGGAGCTTTTGAAATAGAGTAGTGTCAGTCCTCCGAATGTTATTCTTCAATGTAGTGTTGGCTGTCCTGGGTCTTTTGTTCTTTGCACAGAAACTTTAGAATCAATTGGTTGATATCCAAAAAAACTAGATTTCTGGAATTGCAGTAACTTTTATCAGCAACATCTCATATATATATATTTTTCATTCTTGCAGTCCTGGGAATTGAACCCAGTGCCTCATGCATGCCAGGCAGATGTTCTACCACTGGTAACCACATCGCCAGCCCTCTTGTAAGACTCTTAACAAAACACTTCTATTCTTGTTAGATCCAATAATTTCCCTGTTGATTCTCAGAAGTCCTGTCTCCTCCTTTCTCAAATTATCAATTCTTATTTCGATGTCACTGTACTGGCGAGCTCTTTTGTAGTAATATTAAATACAAACTGCCCTGTAGGCATTCTCCATCGCCCCTCTTCTCTATTTGATAACTTGCTTATTATTTCACACGTGGGTTTGGCGTTGGCACAAGTTTCAGGCAGACATTCCCATCCTGCTTTGTCAGTAACTCTCTGTGCTTTCTTTTCCTTTTCTTTTTATCTTTTGTGGTACTAGGGATCAAATCCAGAGCCTCGCGCATGGTAGGCAGGCACTCTACCACTGTGCTTTCTTGGAATGATCATTCTTTCCTCAATTTCATCGAATAGCTGTCTTCTCTTTATCAAGTCCTTCAACATGCCTGAAGGATCTACGTCCACTGACTTCTCAATTTTGAACTCTATGAGTTCCTACTTTAAGCTTTTCTTAAATTTATCTGGGAGTCTTTATTGTAGCATACTCAGGATTTGACTTAATATCTTTCTTTAATATTTTTATACTTCTATTCATAATTGCAATTGACTGAGGCTTTATTTTTTAAAAAATAATCCTCGCCTTCCTTTACATTCTGTTTAAATAGGGCAGTTATCTTTTTCTTGACAGGCTAAAAAATGTAGTCTCTAAACCTGTCTGGATCTGATGCTTGCATAGGGAGGTATTCTCTAATAAAATTCTTCCAATTTGTTCTCTGGAGAATGTTTACTTAGGATATTTTAAAATGAGTTTATATTCAACTTCATACATTCATTATTTCCTGAGAAATCACCGATTCTCAGGCTGGCTTTGAACTTGCGATCCTCCTGCCTCAGCCTCCCTAGTTGCTGGGATTACAGGCGTGCGCCATCAAGCTTGATCTGTATATCATATTTAGTGATCTTGTGTTTTTCCCATTTAGTAATTGGACTGGTTTTTGTTTTTTAATTGCTGACTTTGAAATGATTTTTAAAAGTATATTCTAGGGGCTGGAGCGGTGGCTCGGAGGCTATAGCGCTTGCTGGCATGCGTGAGGATGTGAGTTTGAACCCTAGCACCACGTATGCAACAAAGTGTGGGAGCAACGAAAGTCACATGAAAAACTAAATCAAAATGGATTCTCTCTCTCTCTCCTCACTGTCTCTCTCTCTTTTAAAAAATGTGTTCTAGGTACTAATCATCTTTTGAATATATAGTTTGCAAATATTTCTCAGGAGGTCACTGGTTTTTTCATATGGTTTGGCATCACCAAAAAATTCTAATCTTGACAAAGTCCAACTTATCAATTTTTCCTCCTATGGTGCTTTTTGAGCCAAGTCTAAGGGCTTTTGATGAGGCTTAGTTCCCAAGTATTTTCTTCTTTTCTCTTTCTTTTTCTTTTTCTTTTTTTGTTTGTTTTACAGAGAGAATCAATTTCATTTAGTTTTTCATGTGGCCTTCAGTGCTCCAGGACTTTGTTACATACATGGTGCTGGGGTTCAAACCCACATACTTACACATGCCAGGCAAGCGCCGTAACTGCCGAGCCACTGCTCCAGCCCCCCAAGTATTTTCTTCTATTTTTTTCCTAAGAGTTTTACAGTTACACATTTTGCAGTTTGTCCCTAATCTTTTTGGAGTGAATTTTTGTGTACATTAGGCTGAGGCTGAGGTTGGTGCCATTTGCCTTTTGTTAAGGGTTGGATCTGAAGCATCCCCCAAACTCCACATTAAAGCCTGGGTCCCCAAAACAGCAAATCACAAGAGGGCCTGTGGGAGATGATGGGGTCGTGAGGACTCTGAGCTCATCGACAGATGAATCTATTGACGGACTCAGAGGTGAATGTGCTATCAGGAAGAGGTGGAAGCTTTAGAAGGCAGAGCCTGGTTGGAGAAAGTAGGTCACAGCGGCAAGCCCTCATATTCTGTTCCTGGGTTTTTCTCTCTCTCTGCTTTCTGGTCACCATGAAGTGATTATCTTTACTCACCAAGATGTTTGTTCTTTCTCACCACAGGCCCAGGATCAAGGAAGCCAAGGGAACAAGAACTGAAACCGTAAACCAAAACCAGCATTTCCTCCTGGCATTTTGTCACAGTGCCGGGAAGCTGGCTAGCACAGTTGGGATGTTCGTCTGCTCCAGTGCTGTATACGGAGCAGGCTGGCCTTTCTACACTCCGTGGCTGCAGACACATGTAGAAGCTCAGTGGAGCGCGTTTGCTTGGGTCTGGACTCCGGATGTGCTGTTCCATCGACCTGCGTCCAGCCCTCCACCAACGCCATGGTGCGTTGATTATCTTGATTACTCTTCTTTCCAGGCAGCTCATTCCAATGCTTTATTCTTCTTTGACAAGTTTGTCTTACCTATTCTAGAGTCTGAACTTTTCCATATAAATTTTAGAACAAGCTTATCTGTACCTACAACAACATATCAAAAAAAAAAAAAGAAAGAAAGAAAGAAAGAAAGAAAGAAAGAAAGAAAGAAAGAAACCTTGCTGGAATATTCATGAGAATTGCATTAAACATATAGACAATTTGAACAGAATTGGCATTATTTCACTCGCTAGCAGATGGACCCTGTTTTGTTAGGTTGATACCTAAGTACTTTTATTTCCTTTGCAGAATATTTATTACCAATTATGCATAGTATTATCCTTCTAATTTCAGTGTTCGTGCATTCATTTAGGTATTATAAATGTGATTAATGGGGCTGGAGCAATGGCTTGGTGGTTATGGCTCTTGCCCAGCCTGCGCAAGTACACGAGTTCAAACCCCAGCACCATGTACGCAACCAAGTGTTGGAGCAACAAAAGCCCTGTGAAAAACTCAATAAAAATTGATTCTCTCTTTCTCTCTCTATCTCTCTCTCACTGTCTATCTAAAAAAAAAGGAAAGAAAGAAAGAATTGTGATTAACATTGTGAACTCATCTTAGATTCCGAGACCTTTCTGAACTCACTCATCAGTTCCAGAATTTTGAAGTGGGAAGTAGATTTCTTGGTTTTGCAGACAGACATGTATCTGTAAATAGAGTTTAATCTCTTCCTTTCCAATGGTATGCCTTTCATTTCTTTGTCTTACATTATTGCAGTAGCTAAATCTTCTAATACTATATTAAATAAAACTGTTAGGAAATTCTTGCCTCATTCCTCATGCTAGTGGAAAAGCATTCAGTCTTTCACCATTAAGTGTTCTGTTAGTTGTGGGTTTTTTCCTAAGTGTTCTTTATCTAATTGAGGTAGTTGCCCTGTATTTCTACTTTGCTGAACATTTTTTTCATAAAATAAAAATTAGGATTTTGTCAAGTGCTTTTTCTGCATCAATTGATATGATTTTTTTTTTAAAGAGAGGGACAATGAGAAAAAGAGAATCAATTTTCATTTAGTAGTTCATGTGGTTTTCGTTGCTCTGACACTTCATTGTGTACATGGTGCTGGGGTATAAACCTGCATCCTCACACATGCCAGGCAAACCTCTGAGTCACCACTCCAGCCCTTGATGCCTTTTTTCTTTCAAGGAAAGAGGGACAGTGAGAAAGAGAGAGAAAGAAAGTATCAATTTTATTTAGTTTTTCATGTGGCTGTCATTGCTCTGACACTTCATTGTGTACGTGGTGCTGGGTTTGGAACCAGTGTACTCATGTATGCCAGGAAAGCACCATAAGCACTGAGCCACCACTCCAGCCCCCCAATGTGATTTTTAAAAATTTAACATTGTACAATGGGTTATGTTGATTGGTTTTAGAAGTTGAACCAGGCTTGCATACCTAGAATAAATACCATTTGCTCATGGCATATTAGTCAGCTTTCCTTACTTTGACAAACATGTGAGAACATCAATTTAGAGGAAGAAAGATGTATTTTGCCTCATGGTTTCAAAGGCTCCACCCACTGTCAGCTGGCTCCATTGTTTCCAGGTCACGTGAGCCGATATATTATGGAAGAAGGATGTGGTAGAACAAGGCTGTTCACTTCACAGCATCCAGGAAGCAAAAGACAGTGACAGGGGTTGGGCACTGGGGAAGAGGGATGAGAAGTTCAAAGGCACACACCCCAGGGACCCACCTCTCTCAACTGGGCCCCGGGTCCTGAAGTCTCGCCTACCTCCCAGTTGTACCACCATCTGGGGACCACGCTTGGGACACATGAGCCTTGGGGGGACATTCCAGGCATGTGATGTGTGCTTCTTTTACACTCTGTTGGATTCAGTTTGCTAATATTGTGTCATCGGGACATTAGTCTGTATTTCTCCTTTTTATACTATCTGAGTCACATACAGGGGTAACACTAGTATGATTTAAATTGGAAAGTCTTCAGTACTCCTGTTTTCTAAACGAAGTTGTGTAAAATGATGTTAACTCTTCTTTCAATGTTTGACAGATTCATTGAAATTGCTAAGGCCTGGAGATTTCTTTTTTTTTTTTTAAGTTTTCAGTTAAAAATTTAATTTCTTTGGTGGCTGTAAGGTTATTCATATTAGCTACTTTATCTTGATGGTTTTTTAGTAGTGTTATTTTGGAGAAATTGATTAATTTACTCCCATTTATTGACTTTATAAATGAGTATAAAAGTCATTTGTATTATAATATACAAGCATTAGAATATGCATTTGTATTTCTATATTACAATATACATTTATATTATGATATGCAAGTGTATATAACATATATATACAAGTGTATGTTATACCAACATTTTACCACCTCAAGTACAGTATGGAACCCTCTTTTTCATTTCCCTTCCCTCTTTTGAAAATGTCATTATCTTGAGCTGGAGCTGGAGCTCAGCGGTACTGAGCTTGCTTGGCATGTGTGAGTACGTGGGTTCAAACCCCAGCACCACATAAAACCAAGTGTCAGAGCAATGAAAGCCACATGAAAAACTAAATAAAATTGATTCTCTCTTTCTTGCTCTCTCACTGTCCCTCTCTCTTTAAAAAAAAAAAAGATATCATTCTCTTGAGGATCAGATAGTTTTACACCTTTTGTTTCAATCATCAAATGTTTTATGTGACTCATGAAGAAAAGCACAATCTTTTCCCTGTGTTTATACACTTTGTTTCTCCTCAATGTTCCAACATTTTTATTTTTAATCTTTTCCTTTATGCTTGCAAATTTCCTTTAGTCATTATTTGAGGACGACTGTGATAGCAACAAGTTCTTTTATTTGTTTTCCTTATCTGAGAATGTGTTTATTTTCCCTTAATCCTTGAAAGATAATTTCATGATATATAAAATTTTTAGTTGATAGCTCTTTTTCTTTTTCATTTTTTCATTACTTTCAAGGTGGTGTGCCCTTGCTTTCTGACTCACATGGTTTGACGTTGGAAACCTACTGTCATTTGAAGTGGTGTTCCCCTATAATTAATGTGTCATTTCTTTCTCTGATTTTTCTTTATTCTAGTGTTTAAAAATTTAATTAGGATGATTGCTGATATAGAATCTTTGGATTTGTGATGTTTGGAGTTAGTCAAATCTGTAGGTGTGTGTCTTTCACCACATTTGTGACATTTTCAACCATTTATTCTTCAAACACTCTTTCGGTCAGTCCAACTCTTTCTCCTCTTATCCTGTGGTTCTGACGATAAAGTACTGGATCTTTTGCTATTGGTCCAATGGTACCTGTGGCTGTGCTGAAATATTTTTCAGGGTAATTTTCTGCATGTAGTTAATGGCAGAATTTCATTGAGCTGTCCTTACACTCACTTATTCTATCCAGTCATCTCCGCTCTACTGTTGAACCCATTCTCTAAGTCTTCAGATTTTCTGCTATTGTTTGTCTGTTTGTATTACCTCTTTGGTTCTTCTTTTAAAGTTCCATATTTCTTTGCTGAGATATTCTATTTTTCCATTTGTTTCGAGGGACTTTGTAATTGATTGTTGAAATTCTTTTCTGGTGGATGTTTGAAAAACCTGCGGGAAGGGGGAGCGTGCCTTGGTGGTAGAGAGCCTTAACACACACGAGGCTCGCCCAGTGAGACAGGGTGCCTGGGTTCTGTTCACATCTTTTGTTTTAGTAGGCGGTCTGCCTGTTTGGGTTTAGCACTCCAGTTTTGCCTACTGTTGTGGGCAGGGTGCCTCATGTCCCCAGGCAGGGAAAGTAACTTTGAAGCCTGGGGAAGGGGGCAGAAGAACCTTCTTGGGTTGGCCACCTTTGTGGTTGAATTCTGACTGATTCCACTCATCCGCCCTCTTGCCCTCTGGACGGCGGCCTGGCCACTTGTTTTGACTGAGTCTGTCTTACTATGCCACCTGCCAACCCTTGTGCCCCCCAGGATGACTCTTCTATAGGTTTAGGCACACTTGCGGCTCGTGCTGGTTTGAGAAGCAATTCTGAGGATTAGAGAAAAAGCATTTTTCCCCCATGATTACAATTCATGAGGTTTTCCTTCTGACAAACACAGAAAAGTTATGCTACACATGTATAGAGACCTGTGCATATCCTCAGAAAGCAATGTGTTTACAGCAGATTGCAGAATTTACACCAGGTCTTAAAGAACTTCATGATTAACGTTATGTCCGCTCGCACAAAATGTGCACATCAGTGATGTTATGATCTGTCAATCTCCCCTTGCTTCTCCCACCTGGAATTAATCGTGGATGGCTTTGGCTCATCACTGTGCAATTTATTCTAGGATACAGGTTTCAGGAACAAACATCTCCATGTGTCTGTGTCTTCAGCCCTCATGAAGATCCCATTTATCAGCCCTTATTGACTTTTTATTTGGAGATGTGACTCAGCATGTGTGAGACAGCCAAATAAATTAACAGTCATTACCCTCTCCGCAGAGATCTTGATTTCCAAAACCCATATGTGTATATGGAGTATATAATTCTGTGACGGATGAAAATGTGTAGTATTTACAAGCATCTCACCACCTAGAATATGCATACCCAAACACACATTTTCAATCCTGCTGGTTTTGATGGCTTTCCGGATGAGGATTCTATTTTTGATGCTACCTCAATCTTGAATTCAGTGTGCATGGCTGTTGACATAAAGAGCTATGCTCGTGGGCAGACTGGATATCTTATGTTCGTGTCCACTGATGTGTTATCACTGCATGTGTATATTCATGATCTTTTTTGTTCCTTTCCCAATCCTCCTTTATTAAGTATCTTCATTATGCAGACGTGCAAACTGAAGCAAGGGTTAGAACTTATTTTTTTTTCCTAAGGTCAGTTAACTTGCAGCAGCTTTGAGACCAGAATACAGATCTTCTGACTCCAGGCTCTTTGCAGTAAGCATCAATCCCTCTGTGACTAAGGGCGAAACGCAGGATGAAAGAAAACATGGGTGGAATACACAAGGAGTTATTTTGTGCTGCTTTTGAAGGTGTCATCTGCACCCAGGAAGCACTTTTAATTACAAACTTGGTGTGGACTTATTGATCTGTGTCTAGTTCATGAATAAACATTACTTGGCCTGGGCTGATTAATTCTGGTATGAATCAGTTATGTTCGTCATTGGTTAAAATTCATGCTTTAGCTATTTCTATATAATCAATCTCCTACTGCATGTAGCCTGCATATGCAGGCTGCTTATTGTTAGGTAATTTTTTAATGGTCATACATAGAATTATAATTTGTAAATTGTTAAACATGAACAGAATGATTATTACATAGAGAAGGATGTCACGGTCATTATATGCCAATCAATCTGACTTCGTTCAGAGTCTTGTACAGAACAGGAGATTAAATTCAGGACGTAATTCTTCATGTGCTCACAGATTTAAACAGAAAATGTGTTTCCACTCCATATTAACAATATAATTTTCTGTTTATTCAATAATCTATATTTGTGTTGTTATAAAAATCCAATTCCATCAATATGTACAATTACAATGCACCAATAAAAAATGTGAAAAACTGGTCTACTCAGAAGGTTTTAAATAATTGAGCCTATTTGTTTCTTCTCCCCTGATGTGTTAATATTTTCTTTCCATGGCGCGTTAGAAAATATATGTCACAGAAGGCACCCTGAAGCTTGTCATAGCTGCACCCTTGCTGATGCAAAAAATCTTGCATTTGTAGGGAATGAAACTATGGCTAAGCCTTTGTCAGCCCTTCTTGAATCCCCTGTGTTTAGTCACCATGCCTGGGGCTTCTGAAAAGAGACAGCCTTCAGGAAGAAGCGAGCAGGGTGAGGGATGCTTATGTGTGAGTGAAATGGCAATATGAAAGAAAATTGATTTTCCCCGTTCAGCTGAAGACTGCAGTTTTCTCTGCCTGCCACTGACAGCTGTGAGTCAGGCCCCGATTTGTGAACTGCAATCCCGACCCTCCCCTGGACCTCGGCAGTCCCTGCTGCACGTTTCCATGGTGCTGAGCCTGCCGATTATTGCGGCATTGGGATGGCTTTGTGTGCTTTCTGGACTCCCTGGGGGATGCGCCTGGCCTGGCGCCGTCACTTGGTACCCACTGTTACACCATCCAGCGCGGCGTTGGCACACAACGAGCCCTTAACGGATGTTCGTTCAGTAGAAGAATGTATGTAGCTTAAAATCTGAGCTCATCTGCAAGCTTTTAAAACAGTTTTATTGAGGCATAATTGAGATATACAAAACCCACATGTATTTGACGCAAAGGATTTGGTGAGTTTGGATGTATGCACAGCCACCAAAATCAAGCAACTGAACATATCCATCACCTCCAAAAGTTTCTACTGTACCCTGTTTTAGAAATACGTATACCAAGGAAAATTTAAAGCAAAATTTAATATGTGACCCTTTATTGCCACATCTTCCCAAACTCCTTGTTATCGTCTCTTTTTGTCTACATTCCATCGCTGTTAACAAATGTCGTGCAAAACAATTATATTTGAAATAAATGAAATGAATGGTGGCAGAGAAAAAGGATGATGTAGAGAAAGCATTGACTGGGGAACTCTCTCATTCTCTAAAAGCAGTGAGCATGAGCCCTGGTGGGCACATTCCCTTCATCAGGTGACGCTTGCATTGAGTGGCAGTTCTGGAGGAAAAAAGGGGGACATTGAGTGTGTGTAACAGTTGCGCTGTTTTTCTTAAAAACAATTCTGATCAGGGACTGGGAGTGTGGCTCAGTGGTAGAGCATATGCCTAGCATGATTCAGGCCCTGGTGCCTTCCTCAGTAACAACAAATACAGACACACGCACGCACGCATGGCACACAGTTCTAACCAGCTGCAGAAGATGTGTCCGAAGCTAACCCGCCTGTGCAGTCCTAATCGTTCACCACGACCACAGGTAGGGTACATGGTGGCCGGGTGGGGGTCTTTGTCTCATAGAAGCCTGGGTGTGGGTAGGGAAGTAGACGTTCCATGGGGTCTAGGACTAAGCAGAAATCCCCCGTTGGGGCACGCTTGCATGGTAAGAAGGGGCTGAATAGAGGGGAGTGCGGATGCTAAAACTCAGGAACAGGCAAAGACAAACACTGGTCCAAAATCGAGGAGGAAATTCGCACAGGGGCCGCGCTGAATTATTTCCCAGGAAGCCACGAGCCTGCAGCGTTCAGCAGGAGTCCGGGCTTAGCAGATAAAGGGCGCAGCACAGACTGGTTGCTGAGGTGGGTCCAGCAGTGTCTGGGTGGCAGCTTCCTCCTGTGAGCACCCAAGCCCCAGCAGGCACACAGGGGCCCATCGTATGCTAAGACCTAGGCAGACTTAGCACCCCCCCCCAGGTACAGTCCTGGCAGAGATTTTGATTGATATTTTTACTTATGTGAACACATCAGATAAGAAAGAGTAAACCAATGAAGATGTGTGCTGGAATCTCACCCATGAATCAATGACTTAGGTATCTTCTCTGCCAAATTGTGTGGATAATAGCTTTCAAATACTAGCAGAACGTTTCTCAATTTTTTTGTGCTATTGAGTTTAGATTGCATTACTAACATCCTCTCCATCCTTTTTTCTCAGTCTAGATAATCAACAAAAAGCACGTCAAGCCCTGACTTGTAGCACTTGACAGTTTCTAGAATATTCCCTACCACGGCTGTCAGAGCGCTAACCGCTGACTGTCGCTGAGCGCGACGTTGGGAAGAGATGATCAGTAACACATCAATGTTCCTACCTCACAGATGCTGGGTCATGAATGACTTTAAAAGCACATGTGATAATAAACTCCAACAAAATAATTAGGAAGTGAGGAGTTTTCACTGTTTATTACCTTTGTTGTTAACATGATGTGTTCAATTTTAAGTTTATATGAGTCACTGTTTAATAACAGCTGTTTCACAACTGGCTTGCCAAAATCCTCCCAAATTCAATGATTGCTCCCATTCTTCCCCAGCTCAGGGACTGTACTTTCTGTTCCCTGTGCCTAGAATGTTCTACTTCCAGGTACCCACAAGCCCTTCTCCTGCATTGCTTTCCCAGCTCAAATATTGCCTTCTAGAGGTCTTCACTGACCACCCCAACTTTCTGTGACACCCCTGTTATTCTCCATCAACTTCTTGTATTTTCATTATCTCTATAGTATTTATTGGTACATGAAGTTCTATTATTTTTGTGTGTATAGTTTATTCTCTATTAATCACGCCAAAAATATAGCTCAGGGAGTGATTCTTCACCGTGGTCCAAATGCCCATTGGAGTTTCTGGCCCACCAAGGAAGTTCAAAAGCTCCCTGTCAAATGCCTTGGGACCCACTGAACATTTCTTTCCTCTCCATAACCTAACCAAGATTTTCCTTGGAGACCCTCTCAAGTGGGGTGCTAGTCTTACTCATAAACCCACCCTCACTACAGCCACCAGAAATGATGGAGGCAAGGGGGCCTTGGGCTGAGAGGACTCAGACTCAGTATCCTCTTCTCTCAGGACCTCCCATTGGAGACTGAGGCCATTTCTCTCTACCCCCATACATCCCTGCATTCACTGTTCCCTGGGCCTTCTGGTCAATCTCCCTCGTACATTAAGACATTGCCTTAATATCTTTCTGGATGTCAAACATAACATTCTCTAAGTTCCCTTTGACAAGGATGGTGTCTAACTCAGTATCTGGTATACATCAAGTACTTCAACAGTGTTTATTTTTTAAAGAGAGAATCAATTATATTTATTTTCTCATATGGTTTTTATTTTTCTGACACAGTTGTGTGTATGGTGCTGGGTTTGAACCCAGGTACTTGTGCATGCCAGGCAAGCACTGTACCACTGAACCATCTCTCCAGGCCACAACAGTGTTTCTTAAGGAATTAAATTAATGAGTGGCAACTGGATCATCCTGAGAGGGAGTCACCTATCCATCATCAGACCTGAGAGGGTCATTACATCTGCTGAGAGTGGTCTTCTGGGCTGCAATAGGGCAGAGAACAGCCATGGTGACCTGTCAGTCAGATGCGTGAGTCATACAAAGTTCATGTCTTCACACATTTCTCAACCTGACGTGAACTAGGCAGCCAAATAAATACAATAGCTTAATTCTGACTTTCCTGGTGCCAGTGAAGAGTATGGCCCCAAGTCCACCTGTGAACTCCCTTCATTTGGATTCCAAAGATTGTCACAATGACAGGCAGCCATGGTTTACACTGGCTTCATTCCTCTGAAGGAATTTGATTTGCTGTCGTTAATTCAAATAGTCTCACTTGGCATTCGGAAGGCTGACTCAACTGTTTCAGCACTCCCTAGGCAATAAATATTTAAATTAATTAAAAACCCAAACAGAGCTTGGCTCTGTAAAGCAGAGCTCCTGAAACGCCAATAAGCAGATATTTATGCCTTTATTACTACAGAGCTTTGAAAGCTGTTCAGTATTCTATTAGCCAGTCGTTAACACCTGCCACAGAAAGGGCAAGGACAGCCCCTGGTAGATAGCAGGCTTTGGGCAAGTATTTCATTCATTGGTGAATGTAAGTTTCTAAAGCATTTTACTCAAGGGGAAATACACTGGACACATAGACAATGAGATTTACTATGTAGCTATTGCAAAACAAAAATTGAGAACAAGAGATGCAGAATCTATAAAGAGATTTGAGGAATCCAGTGAAGTAGGGGAAATCAAGCTGTAGACGGGCTGAATAGTCCTGCCCAGAGAGAAGAGCAGAAAACAGAGGGGCCTCCCTTTTTCATGGCAGACAGCGTAGCACGCTCCTTCTGTGAACAGAATCGAGGTAGGCTCCTGCAGAAGCTGCCTGGGACCCGATCAGCAGCTCTGGGAGAGAGTGGGAAGGTCAGGGCCGCAGAGCAACCCTTGTGAAGCCATCCACCCTGAGGCCATTCCAATCGACTGGGCCTGGCCTGAGTTAGTCTGGACCGTGGTGCTGGCCAGCCAGCTTGGACAGGAGAAAAGGCATCCTGGAAGGCAAAGGTGATTCTATCCTCAAGGCAGAAAGACTCCACTCAGGTGCGACCACAAAGAAGATTTACTGGACCACGGAGGAGTGAGTCCCATCAACAGGGAGGAATCACAGAGGATGCCACCTGGGGCTTGGGTGGGTGGCAAGTCAGCTACTAGCTGAGAGCAGGAAGGACCTCCATGGGTGCCTGACATCGTGGGGAGCAATCGAGGACTGTCTTAGTCACTGGGGTTGCCATGACTGAATACCACCCGCTGGCAACTTGAACAACACACCAATTCCTCCCTGTTCTAGAGTCTAGAAGTCCAAGATGAAGACACTGGTGGACTTGGCTTCTGCTAAGGGCTCTTTCATGCTTTGCAGAAGGCTGCCTTCTCCCTGTGTACTCATGTGGCAGAGAGAGGAAGCTCTCATCGACGTCTCTTTCTCTCCCTACAAAGGTACTAGTTCAATTAGGGTCCCCATGCTCATGACCTCCTAACCCTAATTACTTCCCCAAAACCCAGCCTCCAAATACCATCTTATAGGGATGAGGGCTTCAACATATGGATTTGGGGAGAATCCCAAGCAGGGATTAAAGAAAGGAATTAGAATTCCCCTAGGTGCCCTAGGTTCAGAGACAGGGCTATTTTATTTGTAAAGGGACATGACTTTCAGTCCTGTTTGATTATCCCTGGGGAGAGCTTCAGGTGTGCTAAGAAGCTGTGGCCCTGGGTGGCCATCCACTCCCACAGCTCCGTGCATCAGGTGGCAGCAGGCTTGGAATTGTGGAGGAGGCACAGATGCACCCAGGGAGACCTGGTTCCTGGTCTCATGAAGCTCTGATCTGGAGAGCAGGCAAAGAGTACAGAGTCCATTCAGAAATGAACAAGACACTGTTGCAGAGGGATGCCTGCTTGAAGGAAGAGCAGAGTGGGTACGTGGAGTGACTGGGTTGAGACAGAGACACACACTTCAGATAAGTGGTAAATGGCAGATCAGGGACAGTGGTGTTTTAACTGAATCTAGTGACAAAAGGATTTAGGCATGTCAAGTCTGGAAGCAGCATATTCTAAGCAGGAGACACAGAACATGCCAGGGAAGGTCAAGTTGAATGTGCCTGAGAAACTCAGAGAAGGCAGGTGTGGTTGGACCCCAGAGAGTGCCCGTAGGAGTCAGATCAAATCCCTTTAATCTACTTCCATCTCTCCATCTCTCGTGATGGACTGAATGTTTATGTCTCCCACAAATTCCTACACTAATCCCTACCTTCCAGGGTGATTGTATTTGGAAGTGAGATCTTTGGGACGTAATTAGGGTCAGTTGAGGTCCTCAGAGTGAGGTCCTTTTGATAGAATGAGTGCCCTTTTAAGTAGCCACAGGTCTGGCACCCTCCTTCAGCCACACGAAGGCATAGCAAGAAGACAGCCATCTGCAAGCCGGTTGGAGAGCCCTGGTCAGACGCTGCATCTGCCAGCATGCCAATCTCAAAATTCCCATAAAAGCTTGCTGTTTAAGCCACCCTGTCTGTGGTACGTCATTACAGCAGCCTGAGCAGGCTGAGACAGCATTGGAGTAAACTAGGGCATTTGATGCTGAGCCTTGATTGTCACACTTGTGAACTGAATGTCTATAAGCATCCATATCATAACCTACTGGGACAATTAAATGAAATTATGCATTTAAAGTATTCCGTTCAACACCTGAGACATGCTAAAAAAATACCCATAAATTTATCATTATTAAATTCTGCAGAAACCAATGTGAGTGATGACAAAAACCACTGAAAACTTCAAAGGAGTTATTTTGTTTTTGATTTGCGTTAGCAGAATCACGCCTGGTGGTATTCCTCAGGGTGAACAGGAGAGGTGGTATGAGTCACAAGTCATCAGAATGTAGACCACAGCTGTGGCTTTGGCAGAGGGGATGTGGATACAGTGCCAAGAATTACTCTGGAGAAGAAACAACCAGAAAGGCAATTTATTGAAAACAATCACATTAGAAAATTATCTAAAGAAGAACAGCTGAGAAGAAAGATTTGCATGTTTCTCAGTGCCGTCTACTGATTTGGATCCAGTGCATGAAATGCATGAAACAGTGGTTTTGTTTCTTTCTTTTCATCTGTGATTCAGGTTTTCATGTGGTGGAACAGAAATAGAAGTTCCTGGCATTTTACAGGGAGAAGGAAGCAGATGAGCCCAGGGGCAAAGATGTCACTGTATTTCTGTAGGCAATGATGGGTCCTCTTTCTTTACAATTCAAAGTCCTACATTAAAGAAAAAGACCTTTTCTAGCACAGTGAAATTGCTGTTCAGATATTCATCTAGAAACCTTTTAGGAGCTCTTCCGTGTGCCCAGTGCTCTCTGAAGGCAGAATGAGTTCTGTTAGGTCGGTTTCAGGCAGCTGGATGGGGGCAGGGTATCAGGCAGCCCCTGTCAAAGGAACAACCAATCAGACACTGGCAGATGAACCCCAATGGAGTCTCACAACAGCCTGCTGATCCATGGAGTCCCCAGCCAATCCCCGAGAGATACAAGACCCCCCCAAACTTCCCCTGCCCACCTCAGACTATAAAGTCACTGCCCAGCTGGGGCTGCGTGTGACTTCCCCAGCCCGCCCTCACTCTGGCAGGCTGGTGAACCTCACCCGAGAGCCGCTTCCCAGTAAAAAGGCTTTGCTCAGCCACTTTTAGGTCTGACTCCTCTTTGAACATTTGCACCTGATTTTTACACGGTACACGTCCTCAGGATAGCAGTGTCAGAGAAGTTTCTCACAGCAGCACACAGATCCCACTCCAGCCCTATCTAGGCCGACTCAGTCTAAACACTGGCCACTCACAGGAGAAATTCATGACCATTCTTGCCAGGGACACACGATGGGCAATTTATGCAGGCTGACTCTCTTGCTGAAAGCAAATAAAATCTCTAGCTAGCCTCAGGGGGAAATCTTAGGAGGGCATGGATTCCCCAGCAGAAAAGGTTGTCCAGGTTAAATTTAAGTGAAGGGTGTTACCTCCAGAGGCACACTGAGGACTGAGGTGACTTTGGCGCCAAGGGCATTTGAACAAGAGGAACTTGAGGTGAACACACAGGCACAGGGACACTGCGGCAAAGTCAATACATAAAACTGGCACCTCACCTTCATGGTGAAGGTGAACTGTAAAGATCAACACAGGTATGTGGTGACCCATGCACCTGAACACCTGCCCTTGGCTCTAATAGCAGAAAGCACTGGGCTTCCACTGTGATATACCAAGGACAGTTGGGTCCACGGTGACTTCAGCCTTGCCCACCCCAACTAGCACCAGCTTGTCTTCCAAAACTACAGCCCTGTGCATGCTGCAGCCCCGGATCTCTAGGAGACAGAGGTTAGAGGGAAGCAGGGAAGCAACGGATCAGGAGAAAGGCACAGAGAAGGGGAAAACCCAACAAACTTTCTCATTATTTTACTTTTACCATCATTGACTGTAAAATCTATGCTGCGACAAAGAACAAAGCAAATGATGTCTGGTCCCTACAATCCTAGGACATTATGCATGCCTCATGTGGCCGTTCTGATGCCATCCTTTCATGCCCTGAAGTCTCCGCTGTCTTGACTTTTATATAGATACTCCCTTGTTTTTCTTCATACATCTCAAGATAGATCATTAAAGCTTAAATTCCTTTTAGGTTTGTTAAATGGATGATATGTAATTTTATGTAAGCAGACTCATTTTGCACACACTCTTCTGGGATTATTTTGCACCATATGATTTTATGACATCCATGCCTGTGTATACCTGTGATTTTCAATTTCATTTTTACTCTTAATTTGTATCCTATTGTGTGAATACTGTCAAATTCACATATTTTTATTTATTTATTTTAAGTTTTTTTACAATGCTGAGGATCAAACCCAGGTCCTCATGCATACAATGCTATCCTCCCAGGATAGCACTGAGTTATACCCTGAGCCCTAAAATTTACATATTTTAATTCATAGGCCTTTGGATTCTTTTCAGGTTGTGCTATCGTAGAGAGTATTAATGAGACTGGAGTTTTCATGTGAAACTTAATTGCAAGTTCCATTCAGCTGGCTGGTGAGACTGGCGTTTCCTCTGCTTCTGCTGGTTGGCGGGGTTTGTGTAAGCTGCAGGCCTCCACAGCTGTGAAGTGTTGCACCTCCTGCCGTGGGTGATGCCCTCCAGTGTTGGAACAGACCACAGCAGCTTCTCCTACTCCTGCTGGTGGATGGGGTGTACAGGCCTCTGCAGCTGAGGATGGTTGCAGCTCTTAATGGAGGGTGATGCCCTCCAGGACTGCAGCAGATGTTAGCAACCCACTGTCACTTTCTTCTTCTTCCTGGGTTCTTGCCTCATGAATTCAAAGAATGAAATCCACAGATCTGGATGAGTGAACAGAGATTATAATTTGTTCAAGTAACAGAAAACAAGAACAGAACTCTTGTGCAAGGCTGGACCCCAAAGCAGATTTTCCTCCATGTGAGTATGCTAGTCTCTGCATTTATATAGCACTTGGGTCACTGATATTGGTCAAAACTTATGCAAATTAAGGATTGAGAAAAGAACTAATGCTATTGGTTCAAAATTATGCTTACTATTGGAAAGCAGTGTAGAGATGCCTCAAAAAATTAAGGATGGATCCACCATCCTTACGATCCAGCTATGCCTCTTCTGGGTATTTTCCCAGAGGAACTAGAATCAGCACATTATAGCAACACAGAAAAATCTATGCTCATAGCAATTCAATTTACAATAACTAAATTATGGAACCAACCCAAATGTCCCTCAATGGATGAATGGATCCAAAAACTGTGGTATATATATGTATACATATATATACATATAATACATATATATACACATATATACATATACATATATACATACACACACACATACAATGGAATTCTACTCAGCAGTTAGAAACAATAATATTGTGGCCTTTGAAGATAAATGGATGGCAATGGAAGAAATCATGCTGAGCAAAGTTAGCCATACCCAGAGAGTCAAGGGTCAAATGTTTTCCCTCATTTGCAGAGGCTAGAGCAAAACCCAGGTTTGGTTGAAAGGTTGTCAAACTTATATATTAGACCCAGCAAAGGAATAGCAATACATAACCTAGGCCCACCATAGATATGTAGGGGGGATGGGTGAGGAAGCAGAGAGAGGGAGGCTAGGGAGGGATCTAGGTAGACAATCAACAATGTAGCATACTCTTTACCCCCCTGAGAATTGAAATAATACTTATGCAATCATTTAATTCTGAAAAATTCACAATCTAAGCATTTATATTACTTGTAGGGGCAAACTATAGAAGAACAGAGAGACTGGGGTGTGGGCAATATGGGGGTAATTCTGGTTTAGGAATAAATACATATCATTGTTACTTTATATGCATTCATGTTTGTACAATAACTCAAGTTTTTTTTCTTTTTTTAGAGAGAAGGACAGTGAGAGAGAGAGAGAGAATCAATTTTTATTGAGTTTTTCACATGGCTTTCATTGCTCTGACACTTACCACATGGGTGCTGGAGTTTGAACCTGTGTACTTGCACTTGCTGGGCAAGCGCTGTAACCACCAGGCCACCACTCCAGCCCCATAACTCAACTCTTTAATAAAAAAATTTTTAAAAGTATGCTTATTAGGGTTTGGAAACTTCCTAACACTATTGGTCAAATCTCGAGTCCCAGCTTTCACTCAGGTCTGCCCCACTTCCATTTTCTCAAGGCAGGTCATGAAGTGGGAGGCTGGGGTCACTGGATGATGCAGGCTTGCAGGTTCCAGGCTGCAGCACTGTGTGGAGCAGACATCTGTCCCAAGCCCAGGCCTGGCCACTGAAGGATGACAGGCCAGTGTGCCTTTGTTCCCCTCAGTGCCATCTTGCTGTGCCTGCATGATGAACTTCATGTAGCCACGGGCCTGGCTGTGGGTGCCTGTGCTCACATCTGCACAGGCCGCCACTCCAACACTCCACCGCCACTTCTCCGTAGGGACCGAAAGGCCAGGCCTCCAGCTGTGCTGCTTGTTGCTTGGAAGTCATTGTCATTATTAGTCAGTCTTGTAGATGCCTCCTGGTGAACAAGAGCTTACATTTCTTTATATTATAAATATATATGTCATATGTAGTTTTATGTAAACATATACATACACACACACATACATATAGGTACACCTGAGGTTGTTGGGTCATAGTAAGTATGCCTGTTCGACTTTATTGAATAAAATAAAACTTTCCATGACAGTTATGCTAAATCCCAGACCCCCAACTGTGCAGTTTCCAGTGCTTTTCATCCCTGCCTCTGCTTGGCCCTGCAGAATTTTATTTCTTGCCACGGTACCAGGTGTGTAATGAAATACCGTTCTGGTTTAAATTCACATTTTATTGATTACTAATAAGACCAGCACCTTTTCATATACTTATTAGCCATTTGGGTTTTCTCCTTCTGAAGTATGTACTAAGAGTTTCTTGTCCACTTTACTATTCTATATTTGTAGCTTAGTAATTTTATAGGCGTTCTTTATGTATTCTGGATACTAATCCTTTGATCTGTGACTGCATCATCTCCCAGATTTCAGCTTATATTTTTACCCTTTCAGTGGAGTCTTTTGATGAATGCTAGTTTTAAATCTTAGTGTGTGAGAATTTTGTGTCTTCTTTAAGAAATTTCTCACATCAAGTCTAGTACAGATTTGGGCCTCAAATCCACAGAAAATGTAGCTTGTAAATCTAAATCTGCAGGAGAAAACTCTTCAGTCCAGCCAAAGCGGACAAAGGCAAGTTTACATATACATGTTTTTCCGTGCTGGATAGAACCCAGGACCTTGTTCACACTAGGCAAGTGCTCTAGTAGTGAGCTGCATTCTCAGCCTGCATGCAACATTTATCTATTAATGGACAAAGCCCTTCAAGAGTTCTAATTCTGTTGCAATACCTGAGTCACTGTCTAGCTTGTGTAAACATTTGGTTTTATAGTCCACCTAGTGCTTCAATTTGAAAGGAAGTTCTAGGTCTACAAGGCTTATAAAACACCTGAAGGCAGTCAGGCCTCAGCCATGTCAGTCAGGTCTTAGTCAGGTTTAGCCTTGTTTAACTTTCCGGGTGCAAGTTCGCTGTGGATTCAACTTTGAGAGGATTTCCTCAGTGGTTTCCCCCCACCAGCTCTGTCATGTCTTTGACAAGACATTAGATGCTTAATCCAAAATTTTAAATTATATTCCAGCAAGATTTTTCAGGGTATCTTGTATGATTTCTGGTCAGCAACAGAAGTCCAAAAAATGTATTTTCAGGTAAGAAAAAAGAATGTGTTTTTCGCTAGGTTATGAGCTCAATAGATAAGGAAATATAAGACATAGCAGTCTAAAATAGAGCCTATTTCTTGAGCACAATTGGGAAGCAAATACCAGGTAAAGTATATTTTCCTGCGGCTTCTTTCTTGGTAAGGGGGGAGCTCTGTAGAGCAACCTCAACTCTGAAGTTTCTTTAACTTATCACCAGGTTGTTTAAATCAAAGCATAGTTCCTAGTATATAATAGTCACTCAACAAATCTTTTTTGTGCTTTTGCTCTTTTAAAATTTGATTAATTATATTTTTGATCAACACAATATTTGCACAGTTGTGAGATACAATGTAATGATTGACTCACGTATACATGGGGTAGGGAACGATTCAGGGTGATTAGCATATCCCTCCCTTACATTTTTATCAGTTGTTTAAGAGTACGGTAAACATCTTCCCTTCTATTTGAAGATATCCAAAGGAGTTTTGTTCATTATATCCACCTTGCTGTGCGAGGGAACATCAAGAATTATTCCCCCTGTCTAAATGGAGCATGTGACAGTTGGACCAGCTCCCCCAGTATCTGGAAACCATTTGTCTACTCTTCTGCTGTGAGATCAAGATTCTCAGATTCCACAGGAGTGAGTTATGAGGGCTGGTCTTTCTGTGTCTGACTTATTTCATTCACCGTCACATCCTGCAGGTCCATCCATGGTGTTACACTGACAGGGTTTCGCGCTTTCTACAGCTGAAGAGCGTTCTCTTTACCCACTGACGGATGTCTGAGCTGGTTCCCTGGTTATTGCGAGGAGTGCTGCAGAGACCACGGGAGTGCAGCTCCTCTTTGGCATGCTGATTCCATTCCCTTTGGCTAGCTCCCAGTAGTGGGATTGTTGGACCATTTAATAGTCCTATTTTTAGTTTTTGGAGGAACCTCTATACCGCTTTACATAATCGCTATGCCAATTTGCATTCCCACCAGCAGTGTGTGAGAGTTGACCTTTCTCTGCATGCACGCCAACATTTGTTATTTTTTAGTCTTTTTGATAATAGATGTGAATGATTTTGTGGTTGTGATTTGCATTTCCATGATGATTAATTTTTTTTTGTTGTTGACCATTTGTGCTCCTTCTTTTGAAAATTTGTACCTGCTGGCCAACCTTTCCTATCCCTGAGTGACATTTTTGAGAAATGTCTATTCCACGCAGGTGTCCTTTTTCTCTGCATGTTTCTTCCACTGCTGTGCGAAGTTCCATATCTGATGTAAAGCCCTCGGTGAACTGTGGGCTTTGGTGCCTGTGTTTTTAGGGTTGCCTAAAGCCTATGTCCTGAAGCATTCCTCTCTGTTTGTTTCTAGCAGTTCCATAGTTCCAGCACTTCTATTTATGTCTTCAATCCATTTTGAGTTGAGTGCTATCTATGGCTAGAGGTAAGGATTCAGTTTCATTCTTTTGCTTGTTTCGCGAGCATTTGTTAAGAGACTGTCCTTTCCCCATCCTGTGTTCTCAGCTCCTTTGTCAAAACCAATAGACAAAAATCTTTGTCAAAAATCAGTGCCTAAGGGCTGGCGTGGTGGCTCGTCGATTACAGCGCTTGCCCGGCATGCGCGAGTACACGAGTTCAAACTCCAGCACCCACGTACACAACTAAGTGTCAGAACAACGAAACCCATGTGAAAAACTCAATAAAAATTGATTCTCTCTCTCTCTCTTTCTCACCATCCTTTTCTCTTTAAAAACATATCAATGCGTAAGCGGCTGGAGTGGTGGCTCAGCCGTTACAGTTCTTGCCTGGCATGCATGAAGATGTGGGTTCAAACCCCAGCACCATATACACCATGAACTGTTGGAGCAACAAAAGCCACATGAAAAACTAAATAAAATTGATTCTCTCTTTCTCCATCTCCCTCTCACTGTCTCTCTCTCCCTTTTTAAAAATAAAATTAATGCATGAGGTTATTTCCATTCTGTTTCATTGGTCTGCATGTCTGCTTTTACATGAATACCATACTGCTTTGATTATTACAGCTTTGTAGTGTATTTTGAAGTCAGGTTGTGTGGTGCCCCCAGATTTGTTCTTATTGTTCAAGATCATTTTGCTTATTTGAGGTCTTTTGTGATTCCATAAGAATTTCAAGATTCAGCAAACCTTTTAAATTTTTTACTTTATTTATTGTTTACTTTAGCTGATACATAAAAATTATTCTTTCTAGAGGTTGGGGAGAGGGGAGGAGAGGGAGAATGGCAAGAGGTTATTATGGCTTCACAGGAGAAAGACATTCTGGGGTTCTATTGGGTGGTAGAATGACTATAGATAATGTACTATTTAATTTTTAAAAAGCCAGAAGAAAGAATTTTGAAAGCTCTCACCATATGAAGACAGGAAATGCTTGGGGAGAGAGACTTATCCTGATTTGAACTAATCTTTCTCATGTAAGACCTTTAAAATGTAAATAGGGTCCTGCCTTCCACTGCTTAATGTACATAGAGCCTTTCCAATGTTCAAACGTGTCTTCACGTGTCAAATGAGACCTTCCGCCTCCGTACCTGGGCATGTGCCCATCTCCCCACTGGAGGCTCCATTCCCTTCTTTTGTCCACTCTTCTATCCTCCAGGGGGCTGCATGAGCCACACCACTCCTACAGCAGACATGGTGGCACTTTCACAGCTCTTAAGCCAGGTCATTGAGGCTGAGCCTATGCCCTTCCCCGGGTGGATCCGTAACTACCTGTGAACAAAAGTAGAGTAGATCATACCTCTTTGAAAACGTGTGTCCAGCTCCGCTACAGACTTGCCACGTTTGGAAGAGGGGAAGAGTACTATAATGGCCAAGTGACGTGGATGAGTGAAGTCACTTCAGGGAGCAGCAGGAAACAGTGTGTTTGGGGACGAGGCTGGCAAGTTAGTCAGTATCCGACTGCAAAGAGAGATGTTGAGTCTAGGATCCCAGAAGCGTTACTTTGGTAAAGTGCGGAGCCTGTGGAGATACCAGTAATGTGATGAGATTTGCCTGCCGAGGTAGGCAGGAGCCTCCGAGCAGTCCTTCACCTCTGCATTGCCACTCACTTTTTGGCCACGGGTGCCCAGCACCCCAGCACAGGTCCAGGCACCTCCTGAGCTTTCCAGTTCCCCTCTGCTTTCAGGAGAGGTTTCATCTGAAATTAGTCACTCACCTCTTTCTTTAATGCGTTTCTTTTCCTGAGACATGTGCAATTGGAATGTTCCCCCTCTTGTCCCGCCTAGAAAATTTTATTTAATTTGTATGTTTATGCATGCAAATACATCATGTTTTCACATATAAATTTTATATGAATAGAAAATACTTCAATATGTTTGCACATGCAGATACTTTCACATAAATTCACTAATGTGATTATATCACATAAGGTTTTTAGTGCATTTTTACAATACATTTGATTCTTTCTACAGCTGCTTCCCCAGGCATGCATAAATGTACAGCGGCTCGTACACACCCATCCAGAAACACGTGTGTAGAGTGTGCGTCATTTGCTTTACGAGGCAATTGGACCTGATTGTTCCCTTCCCCCTCATTGTTAGCTGGAAACACCGGCATGTCTCGTGACATCATCCTAAGTCATTCTTTTTGCTAACCACACACCCCCTGGTTTCCACGTAGTATCATGCTTTCGTCGTTTTCTGGGTGTGTTTCCAGTTTTCTATCATGCCAGCAAAATAAGGATGCTTTTGTGCATTTGTTCCTATGAGGCAGCCCCCAAAGCAGGGCTGCTGGGTTAAAGGATGTGCATGATTGTAGCTGTCACAGGAAGAAGCCAGACTGCTTTCCAAAAGACAGGGGCATCCGTCAGAAAGGGCTGGGGTGGGAGGATTGCTCCTCTGCTGAGATCTTCAGGGCAGCAGGTGCTGCAGCTCCTTTTGGTGGCCTTGTGCCCACCTGCTGGGGAGCACAGGATCTCTTCTCTTTCTTCTAATTGGCATTTTTCCATATTCTGGTGAACGTTGGCATCGTTCCACCTGGTGCCCTTTCTTATCGCATTTGTACACCTGCACATTATTATTTCCGTGCTGTTTTCCAATTCTGAGTCCCTTCATGCTCTTTTTAGGTGTATGGCTAGCTGACCGGGCCACCGATGTGGCCTCTGCTAACGCAGTGTCCGAGTGCTGTGCGGATCCACATTTTCACAGCTGGAGCTGCCCGGCCGTGCAAGACTCTCCCTGGAGAGCAGGGCAAGCCAGCGTGCTCTGCAGATAAGCTGCAGGCAGGAGGACTGCGCGCTGCGTTCACATTCCTTCCCCGTGGCACAGTGGTGAAGAGAATACAAATTCCCTGCTCCTGAAACACAAGAGGAGTCAGGAGCCTTATCAAGCCCTGCAGGTCCAAGAGGCAGGATAAGGCCTCTCCGGCAGCATCAAACGCCACCTTTGGAAACATGAACCAGCCTGCAAATGAAACACCCCTTGGGGACACAGGATTCCAGGATGACAGATAGGCTGTGGGTGGTCTCCGAGGACACTTCGCCGGGGTGGTGTGTTCTCCCGGTTGATAGTCGGTGTTCACCCTCTCCATTCTAATCTATTCCAGCCAGCTGCACGCAATGGATTGTTACCCTGGCAATGCAGAGCACAGCCAACGGGTGCAGAGGCGTTGGCCATTACACTGTCATGCTGCGCAGTCACCGAGACCAACCCTTCCCCTGGAGCCTTTTGATAAGTTAGAATCATGTGCAGTGCTTGAGCCCTTGTCACTACAGAGACAAAAATCAACAAAACTTAGCCTTGCTTTGCGGCTAACATCGTCTGATTTTCCAGGGATGCATTGCAAGAAGGTTAATCCCTACTGAGAACTTCCTGCTCCCAGCCACTTCCCCGGATTAGCCAGCTGCCTGCCGCCTCTGCACACAGCAACTGGGGAGCTCACAGCCTACTCACTCTAACTGGTGCTGACCTGTTTGCTCCAAAATCATTTTTCACAAAGAACTCTCTCTACTGACAGTTTCAAAGCTATAACCTCCTTGATATCTATTTTGTTCCATGCCTGCAGACGGTGAGAAGAGGACCCCTCTCTGTCTGACGGAGGCTCAGAATCAAATCAAGAGCTGGAGTTGCAATGACTCCCTGATTGCAATTAGCCAATCAATGTCTGGATAAGACACTCACATGCACACCCTGACTGTCACATGAGGATTAGAACGTTCATGAGCGGTTGTCAGGGGTCCTGTAAAATCACGAAAATTGCGTGGAAATTGTGAGTCTATCTGCTTTCTCCTCTCAGGATAGAGTGCGTGATTTTTCATCAGTTCCTCCAGGGTTCCCAGTTTGAAAATGACCTCAAGGGTTCTGTCCTAGAAGAAGCTCAAGTCCTTGAGAGGGGGACTCAAACATGAGCCAAATGCCAACGATGTGCAATGGGGTCCAGGCACCAGGAGGCGCGGAGGCTTTGATGGAAGGGTCAAGGAGACTGCAATCGTCTTTCATGACTGGTTTTGACCTTCTGTGGTCTTTTCTTTCGAGAGGCACATGTGGTAACGTAAAGCTGGAAGTGTCCTGTGCTTGGGACCGTCCTCTGTTCTTTGATAGCCGAGGGGCACGGTGTGAAGCCAAGGGATGAAAGCGTGAAAGGGTGGGCTCAGCACACTCCAGGGCCCTCCCACTTTCTTCAAGTGTCCCCATAGCTGGTGAGGTTGGGCCAGAGGGCCAGCCGGTCCAGGCAGGACCAAGGCAACAGAGGACAGGCTGCTAAGACACTTGTCTAGACCTTCCTTGTCTCAAGGGAGTGTGAGAGCTCAGACTGCCATACCACTCGCTCAGTTCACCAAAGCAAGAGACCGAAACTAAGCTTCAGGAAGGAGGCTAACGAGTGACAGGAGTGCACATTTACCTGGAAGGGTCCTCTGTACGGTCCTTAGAGCCCAGTTCGCAGTGGATGAAGGACTGGGAGACTGGTCACACTCGATATGACTAACGCAGTTGACTAGTTATCCACGTCAACTAACCACATGAAAGTATCCAGTAGGTGCCACCAGCAGCCCGTAGCCTGCAGAGCAGCTGGATGACCCTATCACTTAGGATAAAATCCAAAACTCTTCACCCGGCCAGAAGGTCCCTGTGTGATTTTCCTCCTCACCTGCTTCCCGAACTTCACAGGACTCGCCTGTCTTCCCTGATTTCTAAGCTCCAATCAAACATGGTTATTGAGTCATTGATTGATTATTGCATCTTGACTCTAAACTCATTCAATCCTTACACCACACGCTCCCCAAAATGCCTGGCGCACAGGTAGACAATGAGTATTTACACACTGAATTAAGTAGCTAAGAATCTGTAGGTAGATAGAAAAAAGCTGCTCCTTCCCAGTCCACCCGTGGCAGGAGCACGCGTACAGCCCCTCTGGAAAGCCGTGTGGAGAATCCTTAAAAAACTAGGGATGAGCCCACCATATGATCCTGCTCTTCCACTCCTAGGTATCTTTCCAGGGGATTTAGAATCAGCACATTATAGTGACACAGCAATATCTATGTTCATAGCAGCACTATTTACTATTGCTAGACTATGGAAACAACCCAGATGTCCTTCACTGGATGAATGGATCCAAAAACTGTGGTACATATACACCATGGAATTTTACACAGCAATTAGAAACAATGATATTGCAGCCTTTGAAGACAAATGGATGGCTATGGAAGAAATCATGCTGAATAAAATCAGCTTAACCCAGAGATCTAAGGGTCGATTGTCTCCACTCATCTGTAGAGGTGGGGACTAGACCCTGGCCAGAGAAAAAGTTGGTCTATTATCATATGTTAAACCCAGATAAGATATAATGCTATACAACATAATCCTTGTTTAGAGATAGGGGGGGAAGGGGAAGGGAGGGATAAGGGTGGGCAATTGGGGAGGGCTCTCCTGGGGGTAATTGTAATATCCAGAATCTATACATATTTGATATTATTTTTTTAAAAACTTGTATGGTTTTTCAAAAATAAAAAAATTTAAAAAACCCTGCTCCGAAACTGAGAAGTGATTTCATGTTTGTGAATGTTTTTGTCTCTATTTGAAGTTGAGTTTCCCTCCAGCATGTTGCTCTCCACAGCATTGTAAAGGGTCTTGAGCCAGGAGTGGTGGTGCATGTCTGTAATCCCAGCAGCTTAGAGGCTGAGGCAGGAGGATTGTGAGTTCAAAGCCAGCCTCAGCAATTTAGCAAGGCCTTTAGCAACTTTACATGACCCTGTCTCAAAATAAAATATAAAAATGGCTGGGGATGTGGCTCAGTGGTTAAGCACCCCTGTGTTCAATCCCTGGTACCAAAATAATAATTAATAATAATAACAACAACAATAATAATAATAAAATTTTTTTAAAAATGGTCTTGAAAAATGTGTGGCTTTCCCCCAATGTTCAGTTAGCCCCTGGCATCAATAGGGCATTACTTCCAGGACTCCCTGAAGACTGAAAGTGGTGGATGCTCAGGTCCCTTATAGAAAATAGCAAAGCATCTGTATGTACCCTGTACACCCCACTTGCATGCTTCAACTCATCTCTAGATTATCTATAATACGTAATATGTAGTAGTCTTGTATTGTTTATGGAATAAAGATAAGAAAAAATCTGTGCCCGTTCAATACAGATGCATGTAACATTTTTCCCATCTGAGCTTTGTTGAGTCTTTAGATGTGGAACTAAGGATACAGATGGCCATGTACAGATTCTCTAAGTGATGGAAACAAGGTGCAGCTATAGATGCGGAAGGCAACTTCTCCTCATAGAAAATCCTTATTTATACAGTGCTCTTCACGAACTATGTCTTTCCTTAAAACCAATAGCAGAGATTGCAAATTAGTACAACCACTAAGGAAATCAGTTTGGAGATTCTTCAAAAGACTAGGCGTGGAAGAGCCATAGGACCAGCTATACCATTCTTCGATGTGTATCCAAAAGAACCAGAGTGAACACACGATGGTGGTAGATGCACACCTTGGTTTGTAGCAGTACAATTTGCAGTAGCCAAACTATGGAGCCAGCCTAGGTGTCCATCAACAGACGAATGGAGAAAGAAATGTGGAATATATATACACAATGGAATTTTACCTCATATAAAGAAGAACTAAATTAGGTCATTTGCAGGAAAATGGATGGAATTGAGAATATGGTATTAATTGCTACATGCATGTCCAGGAAAATCAAGGGTCATATGTGTTTTGTTGTATGTGGAAGCCATAGAGAAAAGAGGCAAGGAGGGGCCTCCTAAAAAACAGAAGTGAGACCAGTAAGGGAGAGGAAGGGAATTGAGGGAGGGGAGAGGGAGAGAAAAGAGAGGTACTAGGGAATGAAATTGAGCAAATTACATTATGTGCAGGCACTAGTACACCACAGTGAACCCCACCAGTATGTATAATTATGAGACATCAATAAAATTTTTGCAGAACAGTAGTGAAGGCTGCGAGCACTGATTGGAAGTCCAAAATCTTAGCAATTGTTTCACTGGATGCTTCAAAATTCTAGACAGCCTAAGCCTGTTGCTTTGCACAATAAGCAAGAAAGCAATGCCTCTTTCCATTTAAAATCATAGCTACAAATCTTAAAATCATTTCACGGTGTGTGGACAGCCAAGTTATGCTGCGATGTATGACAATGAAGACACAGGGAGCCGTAAACTAATTCTCAAAACAAAGCACATTAGATGGGCTTCCGGGTGTTTCTTGCTTTGTTCCGCTCTTGGCTCCTAGTTTCAGCCTTACAAGGCTCTGGCACACACAGCTTGGCTATTGCAAAACCATTCGGTCAGACTGCAGGCCTGCTCTTCACAATAACTGGAGTCAATAAAAGATCAATTGATATCCTTTGCATCTATGTAGACAGCTCACCAAGGGACATTCTGTCAATCAAAATGTGATACCCCCAAAAACTTTGATCTTCTTCTGAAAATAAATAGGTTTAATGAAACTTGTAGTTAGAACAGTCCTAATTCTCCAACACAGCAACTGTTTTAACCCTGCCTTAGACTGTGTTCTCCATGTTTTTTGGTTTTGATTTTATGATTTTTCTTTTATTTGGTGTTAATATATTTGACTTGAAAATATCTTGCATTCTTTTTTCCTTTGGAAAAGAGCTAAATATAAATTCAATATGCAAAATTTTCACTTTCTACTTATATGGTTTGCTAGTCCACATAAGTTTTTTAAATAAAATAGAAAAGAAAATAATGTTTACAGACATGCTCATAACAAGTTAAGGTACAAAAGACATGGGGACTTTGAACAGCAGAGGCCTCCTGGAAAAGATGGAAAGAATGGATGGACTAGGGCTGGGGTTGTGGCTCAGTGGTTAAGAGCGCTTGCCTGGTATGCAGGAGGACCCTGGTTCAAAACCCAGCATCACATACACAACTAGGTGTCGGAGAAACAAAGGCCAGATGAGAAAATAAATAAAATTGATTCTGTCTCTCTCTCTCTTAAAAAAACAAAAAAAGGATGGACTGGTGGTTCAGCTTAGCTTTAAAGTTTGTAATCTTTTTTATTTTTTTTTAAGAGAGAGGGTCAGTGAGAGAGAACGAATTTATATTTAGGCGTTCATTGCTCCAACACTGGGTTGTGTATCTGGTGCTGGGGTGCAAACCAGGGTCCTTGCGCATGCCAGGCAAGTGCCGTAACCGCTGAGCCACTGCTCCAGCCCCTGCAATCTTTTAGAGCTGTACAAAAACTGACATTTGCAAAACTGCAAGCAAAGTTGGGTAGTGATTCCTGCCTGGAGTCCAACCAGGAAATGCCCCTGAGATGAAAGCACAACTGATGAAGCTGGACTGCAAGAGACCCCTGGGGAAGCGAAGCGGGTGGGTGGGTGTGTGGAAATGGCAGGCCAGACAGAGCGGGGCTGGGAACCACAAGCCAGGGAGAGGCAGAGCCTCTCACAGCAGATCCCACCCTCTGCCACACGCACGGAGAGCCACGTCACTCATGTGCAAAATTTAGCTGGGGAACCAAACTGAGAGTAAGCACCATCAACAAATTTAAACTAGAGAACTCTTCTTTAATATGACACTGATCATTTAAAGAGGTATAATGAAGCAGAGTTTGCAAGGTATCATCACAATGAGAGTCTGGGTAGAGGGACTGAATATCTGTGTTGATACAGCCAAATTTCAGCTAGTGGATTAAAAAACATGATAAGGAATTTCCCCAGAAGAGGTCAAGGGTGTATGAAAAGATTAAGAAAGAGGGAGACTAGAAGCAGCTTCGGAAGAAACTACACTAAATGAAGGGGAGGTGACATTTGAAGAAATCACAATCGAGAACTTCCTACAATTAAAGAAAGATCACTGAAATGCCTTACAAAGTGTCAGCAGAAAAACGGCACGTTGCTAAATGCTGGGGAAGCTTGAGACCATCAATGTCAAAGGGAAGATTTCTGAGACAAAGGAATGGAGTCAAATTGGTGTTAGGCTCCCCAGCAAGGACATTTGGATGACACTGGCCTGTTTTCAATGTGTGGAAGGAAAAGGTAAATTTGAACCAACGATGTTTTCGACCACTGAGATTTTGTTGAAAGTGATAAAATGATTCTGAAGTGTGCCTCAAAGGGCTAAGGCAGACTGTTGATGGAGGAAGTACTCGGCAAAGCTGGAGGGGGCACGGGCACAGGACACCCGGGAGGCAAGGCAGCCAATCACTGGAGACCTGGTGGGTTCTGAGTGGGGTGGGCGTTGATGCCAGAGCAAGGCCACAGCAGAGGGAGCTGGGTGGGCACCCTGGATAACTACATCAGAGATGCGGGGTTGCTGTGTATTTCTCGCCATGGAGGTTCAGGGACTCCAAACCTTGAGCGGATTAGACCACCTTGAAAATCAGGGCTTAGTAGGCAAGCAGATGGAAACGCAGAAAGAACCAGAAGGTGCTGCAGCTTAGTTTTAAAATCTGTACTGCTTTGATAACTCATGCTGTGGTCTGGATGTGTATTCCTGAAGGCCCTGTGGTAAAGGCTCAGTCTCCAGTGTGCTGTGCTATTGAGAGGTGATTGAACCTTTATGAGGTCAGGTCCAGGGGGAAGAAGGGAGGTCTCTGGGTGGGCAGGGTCCCCTTGAAGGGGATATTGGAACCCCAGCACCTTTTTCAACCTCTTTGCTTCTGGCTGCCATGAGGTGCCCTGTGTGCTTTTGCAATAGGGCCACAACACCGTGGAGCGGAGCCTCTTAAACCATGAGCCAAAATGAACTTTTCCTCCTTTTAAGTTGATTGTCTCAGGTATTTTGTCACAGGAACTGAAACCTTATTAGCACAATTTGTAAACTGTTAAATCTAGAAAGTAGCTTTAGACTGGCACAAACCGTCACACCAGGGACAGCAGTATTCGGGATTGACGCCTATTTCAATGCTTCCCTGGCTTTCTTCTTTGTCTGACTTCTCAGTGCAGCAAGTGCTGGAGATAGATTCACAGTACGTTACTACAGAAGTTTTAATTTGCTCCTGGAGAATCGTACCTTAGATAATAGTAGGCTATCATGATATCTGTTAATGAGATGTATTATTAATTGGATTTATTCAGGTTTGAAACACAGGACTTCAGACCGACACTGAAGAGGTGAAAGAGGCATGTTCATTCTCTACGACTTCATGTCCAGCCCTGACCTTTACAAGTTAGGATGCTGTTGGATATTTTCCTTTAAGTCAGAAAAGTAATGCATTTGTGTTATATATTCATATTGAGTTTTCTGAGGCCACAGAGAAACATAAAATGTAGATTTTGTTCACAACATTTGTAGAATATTTACATTACTTAAACCAGATACCTTTTTTCTTTTTAACTTCCAATATATTAGTATTCAACCCTAAGCTTATATTTTTACCTGTCATTTTAGAGTGCTTTTAATTACTTAAAAATAACCTACACTCAATACTGAAAACCTAGAAAATATAAGACAAGAGAGAAGCAAAAGACAATATTAGCCATTTAATATTTTTATTTCCCTTATTTTTTAACATTAATTCTGCCACTTAAATCAATATACATTGGATACAGAACAAAGCTGAAGTCAGATTCTCTTGGTGTTAAGGTTTAGATATAAGATTCC